>JABEXW010000283.1:0-190306 GCA_013266185.1 Fusarium sarcochroum
CTACTGACCAGTTGTCGCCCCTCCTTGTCCGATGCTTCTACCCACCCATCGTCGCCCTCCCCAGAGAGAAACAGCAAGTGTGATAATTCAGGGACTAGCAGCTCAAGACATCTGATATGCAACAACAGGTGCGCATATGCGGCCCAAGCCCGGCAGGATCCCAGCGCAAACATGGCTACACCCCGGGTTCTTCCCGACTTGTACTTGGAATTGGACGAGATGACACCAAACAGCATGATATCGTCCCTTGACTTGAACACTCCCTCATCAGAAAGAGAACTGGCCAGTGACTCGCCTGGGGACACGTGTGAGGGTTCGTCCACGACCAAGCCGCGGATGCCAGATGTCAGATGGTATGTAGAGCCATTCATGAAGATGCACGGTATCTGCCATCGCCCTGAAGACTTAGAGGAGGAAGAATCGGGCTTTGGTCTGCTGTGTCAGTTTTCTTGGTTGTCCTTGTCGACCTTTTGGTCCTCGAATGCTCAGAACGAGGCCACGGCCGATGATCCTCAGCCTGAGCAACCTAAATACGTGAAATGCGGGGAATCGACAGGCCGTATACCTCCTGGCTATTTCTTGATCAATCGCGTTGTCTACATGCCTCGAACTCCACAGTGATGATGGCCTTGGAGTTGTCTCTGAGCCTCATGGCTGTGACGGTAGTGGCGAGAAGCTGAGATAAAGATATCTGGGTTAGGAACGGTATATATGTTTCAAGTTTAGTTAATACTTTGTGTTGCCGGTCTGTGGCAATGCCAGTTCTGCATTCTTTCATGACTGTTTGTATTTGAGCTATATCGCCTGACGCATGTGGTTTGATATGGATGGGTTGGACATTTGGGCCATGATGGATTCGGTCAATGTTGGTCTTGTACATTTACATGACATAATACCCAAGCGCAAAAGGCGTATAAGAGTTGCATGGATCAATTGGATGAGCGATGTTTGAGCCATCAGAATTGAATGTGTTTCGAAGTTATGATAAGTGAAGCCTTGGCGAACCGATCTGCTTACATGGATCAATACGAGGGAAGAACAGTTGTAGAGATTGGTGGAAAATTGGTTGCACCGAAGAGGTATCTGCGGGTACTTTGTCTGGATCAATTGCATCTGATATATTCTAGAGTTGACTTGCAGACGTGTCCCAAGTTGAAGTATATGTAGTATAACTTGGGCATCTGGATAGTCAAACTCACTAATGGCACAATACCTTACGCTTGATAACGATCTCTCTTCCATTTTAAATGCTATATATGTCATTAATATCGTGATCCAGTCAGTAATGGTACAAACAATCGAGGCCAAACAAGCAAGACTCAAATGTGCCAGCATCACGAGGCTTGGCATATGGATATCGTCCGACGGTCCCCAGATGCTCCGCCAATTCCACAAAAATGCTCCAGTCAAGCCCCAAACACAGACCAGACTCCATCGCTCTTCACATCCATCGTACTGTACAGTAATCGGGTCTAGTCTCCCGCGGAACTACATCTTTAGTATGGCATCGTTATCGATAATGCGGTCCTTGAAGCCCTCGCAGGCGACATGGACAAAGGCCTTTGCTATCTGAGGCACGTCGACGCCGTTATTCGAGCGACCACCAACAAGTCGCCTTTTCTTGGGGGCGGCGTCTGGGGTGAGGATGGTGCTCGGTCTTAAGATCCAGGCGCTAAATGTTTCAGGGCTGGCGTCTGCAATTTCGCATAGGCCCTTTTCCACCTCGGACCTTGGCTTTCGCGGGTCCCCGAGGAAGAGGAGTGATGATGATTTGGAGGCCGTCGACTTGTTGCTGCAAAAGACAAAGTTGAACTTGCTAGAAGAAGTAGAAGTAGAAATGCGCTCGCTCATGGCCTTTGCCGCTGCGAGTGGTAGCTCGACATTGACGTGGTGAAGAGCTGCTTTATCGTTGTTGAGTTGATCTGCGCGTGCTCCAATGGCCCTGTTTTGTTTTTTTCGAGGGTTAGCCATCAATCAGCCTCTCATGAGCGACGAGTATGAGACGCCGAGACGGGGGAACTGGAACCCCAGAAAATAAGTAGATCTTACCATAAACAAGCTGAAGAACCTTCAAGTCGCCTCAAGACTTCGTCGGAATATCGTATAAAGTCCTGAACCATGATAACGTCGGCCTTGGGATGACTCTCGATATCCATCGACACAGCTCTTCGAGTGAGGATGACGACCTTGTTGATGCGCGCATCAGAGAGACAACGCTTGACAATTTCATTGCCGACCGTCCCGGTCGCCCCTGTAACCACGACCTTCATTCTTTGCTGGATATTGTTGAATATTGGGAGTTGATATTGTCGTCGAAAGATTGTATCTCAACATGAGCTGGGGAAAGTAAAGAACGATGAGCGAACGAATGGCAGAATGAATGAATTCGAATGATGGATATCCCGTAGGTAGCCTCTGAGATGATCCTGGTCTGCGGGCCTCTCACCGTCCTAAGGGTTAAAAAAAATTAAAAGGGCCGGTGCCAAAAATAATAGACGGCCAGGCATAAAAATAAGGTACTGTAACGGCTGGGAAACGAGATGAACGTCACCAACATATGCCCTGCAGCTTCATATTCTTGACTCTTTAGAGGTTGACGTTGAGAGATTCGCAAATCAAAGCCAAGAAAAAAAGAAGGAGGCTTAGACTGCCGCTGCCGGTAGCCCGATCTGTCTACGTACGGCAGATTGATTACACCTTTACCTTGGACAGCCTCTGGGTAGCATTTTTTGGTTGTATCATAGAGCTATACTAAGATCCATGACGGAAATCTCCTTGTAGTGTTTAGTGACTTGACTTGACTTGAAAAGAAGTTGTCTCTACAGTCTCAGCGCTTCCACTTTCCTCTTGGATCGATGAGTATCGAGTACCTCTACCTCGCCCGTTGGAGATCCTCCGGCTTTGGCACGGGAATAGAGTTAGAGTCTGTCACTGCCTAGAAAATACGGCGAGACCCAGTCTCCAGGGAGTAGGGAGTGCAATTTGACCAACAGCACAGGCGGGAGTGACATTACCCGTCTCGTCCATTGGTCAGGTCTGTTTTGAATTTGTCATGCCAGATTGTAACTGAGGAGAGAAGCTATCATCAACTTTGGAAGACACCATAAACAATACTATAATTTATGTTAGACAGTAAACAATCTTATTTCACAAACTAGGCGACTTCTAAATGTATCTCTACACGTAGGGTACATATACTAATTAGCAAGACTGGCTTCATTAGACATCCATCTTGTGCCGATCATCCGTTTTGCCGACATGCTATGCCCAATACTGCAAGCACACGTTTCATTCAGCATTGAAACATTCGCTCTCAATGGCCGGGTCCGCGATGTTCTCAACGTTACTTTGTTGAGCAGAAGTTTTTTGGACCAAAGAATGAGTTAGCGTCTGTTAAATTGCTTCCTTATTCATACTATCGTAAGCACGCGACAGCTGGAGGACCACCTAGCTTGGTATTGCTATCAATGGCACTTTTCTGTGTATTACTTCATTTATCAGGCTTTGATACTATCCCGATAGATATCAGAGACAAATAATATGATAGACGTACAAATAAACTTCCTCTCGTCAATTAATGACCGACTGCTGCGCCCCGATCAAAACTCCGCTCGATCGGCACCAGCACCTTCGGATCCGAGCCCGGGGCCGGGAATAGCATCACTAACTAAAGACGTGGAGACAATGAGACATGGAGCCTCGAAATATTGGGTCTTGCATTCCTCATTCATGGCCGAGCATAAGCGCAACGCCTGTGATACGATAAAGTCTCTTACACCGCAAAATAATAAACAAAGATAAGAGATTCAATTCATTATTCCATCAGGGATATCATCAAAATAGTATCTTAACCAACTCGGCTTCCCTCCAAATTCTCCGACGCACTCTTACTTCTCGGGTCATCCTTGTTTCCATACAGGTTGGAATCTCCGCCGAGCTCTTTGATCTCGCGCTTGCTGTTCTCCTTGCTGGCCTCGCTCGTGTCTGCAAAAAGTCTCTATTAGTTATCGTGCACTAAAGCCAAAGACATAAAAGGGTCCCATACTGGGGTTGGACAGGTTGGCCTTGTGGCCCTGGATCTTATGGGAGATTTCCTCGCCGCCCTGACGAAGCTCCTGCATGTCGTCTGAAATGACGGATCTGTCTCCAGCGGAATTCATTTTTGCGTTATTGTTGTTGTCGTTTGTCTTTGAATAGTCTTATCATCTCACCTCAACATTGACTGCAATGCCTCTTTATATACCTTGAGAACGTCAAATGTAAACAACCATCTTTAGAGGCATTACACGCCATGACGTCGGAACTTCTTTAGCAAATCAATCATATCCCAGGCTGTTATGTCATGTTCACGGAAACAAGGCCATTTGGTGTTCCAGTTTGCTGGGCAATCATCCAGGGGGTGTCCAGCTCTTGTTTTTGTATGGTCGAAATTGTCCAAGCATGGGGGGCGGGATGACATAGCTGATCATGCACAAACCTGGGGTCAAAGACAATAAAAAGCAGTACATCAACACCAAATATTGCGAGGGATATGAATGTGTTATTTATGACATCCTGTCTTGGCGTGCAGTAAGGCTGCTTCTAAGTCAGCGGCCATCTCGATGATATCCAACGATTGAGACGCGCAAACGTACGTATCTTGTGACATAATTGTCCGCTTTGTGAAACGTTAGGATATATACCAGAAACGCCATTCCACGCAAGCTGACTTCTTGGCAGTGGTTGCACAACATTCGGAGAGAAAACATGCCGTAATCTTCTATGTTGTGGTACATGTTCGTCGTCACGCATATACACTTGGTGTTTCTGTGGTAAGAGGGTGGAGAAAACAGTTTGCGACCTTTTCCTGCGGCTCACCGTGGTAAAAAAAAAACACCCAGTCCGTAGATAAAGCAAGAAACAGGACAAATATTGCAAAGAAAGTAATATGTAGAGGCTCTTCATCTATATACACAGCTAAACCGTGTACTTGTCCCACAGTCGCAACAAACCACCTCGATATATGAACCATTTCGACTAACCAATCGCTCAAGGGTTCAAGCGAATGTTATCGCAACGCCCAGTAACCTACAATCCCCATGGCTCGTAGACAGGTCTCGTGCCAAGACCCTCTTTCGAACGCCAAGCCGTAATTAAACACCTTTCCTATTACAGTCCCTCGATCCAATACCTTGAACCTCCCCAAACCGAGCACCCTCACCATCGCGTGCTCACATCAAGTCGCGATGTGCAATCCATGGTTCTGGTTACTCGGAGTGGTGCTCTGGCTGTGTTGAGTATGGTGCTCCGGACCAGCACTCATCTCTTGCGGAACCGTAGTAGTGCCGTCCATCTCCGAGACAGGTACCGAGTGGTGTTGATTGTATGCTTGCTGATAGGGCGGAAGACCGGGGCTATTGTGGCTTCCATGCTCCGAAAACTGCGCATAGGATTGGGGTCGTTCAGAATGAGAGATGTGAGACGAGTACTTCTGGGATTGGTCCATAGGGGATCCGCTGACAAGATGTTGGTTCATACCCGTGGGCGTTGATGTCCAAGATTCTAGAGTTGATTAGTATGAATCACTCAGCGTATATATGGATTCTCTTACGTTGATAGCCACTCATGGGAGATTGCGATGTAAAGGTGCCGTGATGAATAGGACCACCTGAGGGCGAGTATGCTTGCTCGCTCATGGGTGGCGCGGGCGGAGGTGCATTATAAGCCGGATTGTATCCTTGTTGATGCTTTTTCTTCTGTCGGGGTTTCCACCAGAACAGCCAGGCTATGAGGATCAGAACGATCAATCCTCCCACTGACGCGCCCACTGCGATACCGGCGGTAGCTCCAGTACCCAAGCCCTCGTCCTTAACTGCCTCAGCTGAAGAGGTGCTTGAAGAGGTGCTTGAAGAGGTGCTAGAAGAGGTCGAAGAGGCCGTCTCAGAAGCTGTGGAGGCAGTAGTACTTTCACGGTTCCTCGGTTCGAGGAATGCGAGTCTGTTGTTCTCACTCTTGGATAGCATGGCTGGTTCAAGCCGAGCCCTTGGACAGCCAGTGTTGCAAGCATTCAGACTGCAGCACCCTATAAATGGCGGGGTGGTACCGGTGCAGGTGTACCAATTTTTGACACTTTGAGAGTTATCACAGTCCTGTTGACGAATGTCGCTGTAGGCATCAGGGTTGAACGTCGTGGGGCGCAAATCGCCGTCTGGACAGGTGCCGTTATTCGTACCGCAAGGGTCGTTGACACAGCAGCCTATAAACTGAACAGGGTCGTCCTCGCAGATATAGAACTCGCCTCCGTCGGGGCAGGTGATGCCGAAAGCCTCCTCAGCTTTAGACATATTGAACACTGAATCTGATGTTTCTGTCTCTCTGGGTGCAGTGTTGGTGAAGGAAGTGTGCTTGACAGGGCTTAAACTGTCAGACTTTGTTTCTGTGGGAGAAGGAAGAGGAAGAGGAAGACGAGGAAGGATAATCGAGGACAAAGGAAGGGGAAAGGATGAGGATAGCCCTTTGGACTCAGCAGATATGGCTGTCGCTTTCTTTCACCGAGTCGACAGCCTTCGCTCGAGAAGAGTAACCTTCTTCCCGTCCCCCAAGCTGAACTGGGAGTACACTCCCAAATCTGAGCAACATGGGTATAATTGGCCACAGCTCGAACTGGGCTTGACCTTTCTGCTCCCTCGCATCAGCCCCCATGCAGTAGAGTACATGGGCGTACGTATCAAAGCAGGCTCTCGCGAACTGTGGCGATGTTGGCGGTGGGATACTATCGCTTTGTCCAACACAAGCCTACAACTGTGCAACACTTCTGGTTGCGCTGATGATTCTGTTCGTATGGAGAATTCTCCCTTGGCATTCCGAAGTGTGTCTATGTTGGGTGGTGAAATTGAATGATGAGGTTATTGCGGCTGTCAAGGCAATTCCAAAGATAGGACATGGCCCGGTCTGTGCCGCACTTGACGGACAAAGACGCCCATCCCAGCCCGTGGCACCGTGGCACTCCGCACAGGTATGGATCGCAAATGAACGTTTTCTCCCAACTGCCTTATTTCTTTGCCATGGCCATCTGAAACTGGCTAGAAGAGGTTTCAACGCATCGAGTTTGGCTTTCATTCCAAGGAAAGCCCGTAAGACGGCTGTGGCCGCATCTCCAACTCATATACCAATCAGAAACAATTCCCACGATGATCACCAGTTCCAATTGGTCGAATGATGTTAGAGGTGCAGCCCCAATGTCTTTTGGGCTTTGAAGATATGGAAGAAATGTTCAAAAACCCCGCAGTCTCGAATTTGAGGCTCAAGACTATTGGCGACTCAACAGGGGGCTAATAGCTTTTAGGTAATGGTGTAGCGTATCTGGCCAACGTCTTGGCGTCAGCTTTTGTTTACAGCTTTGTCCGAGACTGAGCTGAAGGGCAGGGGTCTCGACTTTGGTTTGCATTTGCAGCCCTGTCAGCCACCCAGCCGTCAATCTCACAGCATATCCGAGCATCTGGTCCGAGATTGCGAATGTCACATGAACAAAAGCATGAAAATTCATTCGTTTTCCTGCGAGACAGTACTGGTTCTCATGAAGCCAAAGACGTGTCGTTGATGCTTCTCCCTGAGCCTAAAATTCGGGCATGAAAAGCCATCTCGAAAGTCCCGTAATATACAAGAACGTCTTTGACATAGCCCAGTCTTTGTCGTCACCTCCATCTCACCGCTGACTGCAACACAGCCCTGCGATTTTCTGATGCCACTAGCTCAGCTGAGGGTGTTGGCATCCGATTGAAGAGCACGGATCGCACTCTACCATATCTCGCAAACAGGTCTCTTTTGCAGCAAACGGACGCCTTGTTTCGACCATATGCATCTGTCTGATTTCGAGAGCAGACTACGTACCACGTGTTGCCACAGCTATCGTCAGCCCATCCCAAGCCGCATCTGCAAGCCAAATAAAATTGTAGGACTGCTGATTTTAAAAGACCCGAGTCGAGACCATTAAATGATTTAGTCCATCAATAGCTTCCCAAAAAGACAGCATGTTGTATGGTTGCTTGTGACGAACTTTGAAACTGTCCAGAGATGTGTTGCTGTGACTTGATCTTCGGAATCAGAGACGGATCCTGAAAGACAAAGCCGGTCCCCAAAAGGCCCGATGCTATTGTATCAAATATTCCTTTCGTGTAACAAAGATGATGTGGGAATGCGCTTGGATGCTGTCCACACCAGCGACATCCATCTTGGTGCCCGATCATTCATTTATGGCTGCCCTTCGCCGCATCCGTTCTGATCGGAACCAGTAATCAAAGGCGATCTACCTAACTGAGCACGATTTTGCACAAAGAATTGCGCCTGGTATCCTTGTAACGAATTCGGGTTCCTGGTGGATCGGTCGTTGCCGAAAAGAGGGTGTAAAAGTAAGTATTAGGAGAGTTCAATAACATGTTGATGTTGAAACTAGTTGACTTCAACCACCAAACTGTGCCGAAAATACCTGCGGCACCTGTTCGCCACTGACTCTTTGTCCGAGTTGCGCCACAAACGCCCAAGCAGCACGGGAGAGGCTTTCGCTCACCTCACCGGGCATCAGGATCTTCAATCGGCCTTGACCAAGCACGAATCCGGTGCAGGATATTTGAGTAACGTGTACGCTTGGGTGAAAGAGGTTCAGTGCAAGGTGCTTATGCAGATAGCTTCCCAAGGCTTCGGTAAAAGGAGCTGTTTCAGAAGTTTCTTTTGTCCGCCAGGCCCAACCGTCGTCTGTGTTCCCCCCGGCTAACTTACGACGTTTGCGAGCATCTCCCTGCCAAGAGGCATCTTCCGGGGCGCGACTCTTCTCTCCAGCGCGCACGAAACGACGAAGATCTTGGGCAGATATGGTAACGTCAATCGAGCGGAGCCCTGGAGTGGCTGTCTCTTCATCCTGTGATTGCTCGTTGTCGATTGCTGTTAGGCCGTCGTTTGCTGGCAGCGGCGCGTTGAATGCCAAGGTCACAGTAAAATCAGCGCCTCGATCATTGATTCCGTTGCTGGCGACCCAGCTCTCCCAAACGCCAAGAATTGTCTTTGTTCCCAGCGCCACTCGGCTGACGCGGCAGTCGAAAGAGGAGGCCAGCCAGTCTGCTACAATGCTCTTCAGTTGTTGGGGCATCCGCATCAGCAATAGCGGCAGATGAAGGAACTTATCCTGATCCTTTTCGGGGTGCGAATTCGAAGAGGCAGAGAGGCCAGGAAGCAAAATCGCGGCATAAGCAGCATTCTCATGCTCTATGTTGATCCAAAGACCTTGCTTCTGGTCGTCCGGAATGTCGCTCTGGTCGCCGCGAGGAGCCTCGAGATTGTTATCACCAATATCCTCCCCTAATAATGTACTCGCGCGAAACCAGTCGATTCGAACTCCTTTCAGAGCGCCAACCTGCCCCATAGGCGTATCTGTTGCTTCCAACCTGAGCTGTATGCCTCGAACTACGTCACCAACGAGGGTGTCGCCTAGACGGCTGGCGATGGCCAGGAGTTGGTGCGTCGTGAGCCGCGCTTTGCCAACGCGCAGAGGCGAAACGCGGTGAGTCGAAAATGTTGTGTTGAAGAAGGGAGGGATCGATTCATCGTTGACGTTATCAGTAGTGGTTTCGACCGACTGGGCTGGTGATTGCTGAACTTCAGCAGCTCCATCGCCCTGGGAGCTCAGGCGCGCCATTCTTTCAAGCGCGAACCTGGCTGGTACTTATTTGGTTACAAATGCGTGGTGCGTCTCTGTTTGTCGTCGTATTCCTGTGACGCTCTTGCGTGGTTGTTGTACGGTTGCGAAAACGGCGCGTCTTTATTAATGTGTATATGCGTGATTGCAGTCTTACTTGGGTCAGTTATTTTGACCCATACAAAAGACGCGTCGATATCAGTACATAGGTCGCTAAAGCTCTTGCGTTGGTGGTATGTAACCACTATCGTGTGTTGGTTGACGCATCTTGGTTGGGAGAATGGAATCGCGTAAATGGTTTGACGGATGACTAAGCGATGAAGTGTGGTATTTGGTCTACACGCCTTCCTGACTTCACTAATCCCATCAACCACAACCTAGGTATTCATCCTTGGTTTCATCTCAAGGTTATACTATATACATTTTATCATGGGAATTCATGATGGAATCACCCATGATTCTGAATTCCTCGCCGAGGCGGCTGTATTGCTCTACGTCCACTGCTCTGCGAAAGGATCCCCCTCAACCACATAAGGCACCCTGCAACAAAGAATGTTGAATGCGGGAGCTATTCTCGTCATGTACAAGGCTCATGTGAACTCGGGTGCATCATGAATGTCGAATAGGACTGCGGAGTATCCGGATATAACAAAGAAACCGCCATCAAGGGGGCCCCCTTGGAATCGCAGTCGAGAACTGATCAATAAGTGGTTTAACAAAGAGCCAGGTCATAACCATTGTACAATATGAATGCAATAAGTTCTTGCATTGGTACAATAGAGGATCCTTCGGGTTATTATTAGTAGCAAGGATCATACTCGCCATTCGTTGCTTTGTTCCTCGTCACCTATCCTCCACTGACCGTGGCCGGCAATCTCTTTGCTCGTCGCCATCGGTCAACTTTCTCGGCTGGCCAGCTTCTTTATAGCGCAGAAACGTTCGACCAATGCATTTAAAGAATCGATGGTTTCCTGTACATTCTCATGTCGTTATCTCGTCCAGCGTTATTCTTTGGTTCTTCTGACCTGTTGTTACTCGAACAAAACCACCTCACCAATACCCAGTTTCCATCGAGAACGCTGGTTGCGACCGAATCTTCTCATACAGCTACAAGACAGTAGCAGCGCTACAGAACTTTTAAATCCTACTCCAACCTCAGTTCTCAGATAAACTCCGTATTACCATGGATGGTTACCAGCGAGATCACCTGCAAAGTCTTATAGAGGGACGCGCGGAACGCTGGTCTGATACAGAATCATGTCAGAGAAGAGTTTATCATGTGTCGTGGCTTGGGAAAAGTCACCACATGACTGATCCGACGTATACGCATGATATGGCCCCACGAGAGTTGGAAAAATTGGCCGAGGAAGAACATCGTCGAGCAGAGGACAGTGGAGGCAACATACCCATGCTTATATCCCATTTTTGGTGTAATGCATTCGGCTACGGACGCACTTCCATGTGGCCACCGTACAATCCAAGCAGACCTCACGCAGAGTTCAAGGACGAATTTGCCAAGCATGGTCGCTTGGTTGGTCAACGGTGGCTCAAGTTGAACCGACTCGTACTTGGCAAAGAGCGAGAAATTCAGGAAACAATCATCAAACTCACAGATGGAGACATCAAAGACGGTCAGGGAAACACCCTCAATCTTGAACACTACCTGGAGCGCAGCTGGGAGATGGCCAGAGATGTATACAATGCCGAGCACGTTGCTACACCCGGACCTGTGGAAGGCGACTTTTACCTGGATCCCCAGGGTAGTATCACCGTGAACCACTCGGACGACCTCGATGTCTTTGCATTAGACTTCCTCAGAGATCTTCCATTTTCGGTTATTACTCCTGCACCGCGGCGTCAGCCACTTTATCGACACGGGGCAAATTACTTGGACGACAGGGAATTGTTGGATCAATATTTAGAGGACCCCGAGGCTGTGACTTGGACATTCCCAAAGCCAAGTACCAGCGGACCAGTCACTTATAACCAAGACGTCCAGAAGTTCTTGCAGAAGCACAGGGCTACTTTCCTGGTGCCACACATCAATATGGAAGATCTCACCAATCCGCTCAATCTGCTCATGTTCATACACCACCGGGCTCGATTCGCTCCCCGTGAGTTTGCCAGCCTCGATAACGATCTCATTTACCTGGGAAAAAACTCGCAGATTCTGTCTGGCGCTTGTGATCCCTCTTGTTACGTGTCCTTCCATGATAGGGAAGGTATCAGAGATTCTGACGTTCCGGGCCTGGATCCTAGAATCTGGTATAAGCACAACATCTACACGTACAAGATGACCGACGAAGCCAAGCATTTTGAATGGGGCATTCTCCTGGGTGGAGGAAATGCGTTTGGTAGCATGGAAGCGTGGCTTATCATGCAATCCCAGGCCATTACATTCTTGTTCTTGTCCAGTTTCTGCGAACAGATGCTTAATCTGGCACAAGAGACAACAGTTAAGGACCCCCTTCAGACTCTCAGTGACCAGGAACTCTTCCATATTGAGTGTGTAGCGGCACAAAGGATCAACACAATGAGACACGAAAAGCAAACCGAGACATGGCAAGACATGGAGTCCATCCGACAATATGAACCAATCCCTAATGGCACCAATTTCAGCAAGTATCTCAGCAAGTTCGCCACAAAGAGACTAGATGCCGAGGAGCATATTAAGAGGCTGTTTGACGAACCGGACTATTTCGTCAATCACATCATAGAACAAAAAGAACACCACTGGACAAATCTACGCATGAAATACGATCCGAGGAGGGGAACGCACATCGAAAGATACTCGTATGATGAGGCGTATCGCCATAATCTATACCTCGACTGCATCAGAAGTGTACTTAGAAGAGCTTTCTTCGAGTTCTTCATTTGGAACACAATTGGAGCAGCTCTTGAGGATCTTGCAAACTTCGAGAAGGAACATCCTCCACGGCAATCTGGACCGACATACATCGATGGCGCAAAAGTCTGGCCTAGGGTCAAGTGGTCTCATTTAGAAACCCGCCATCACGATGAATTCTATAAAAAATACGGCAGAGTCCAGGTCTTGGTCAGATACGCCGCTACTTTCTTCGTCTACGAGTTTCGCAAGAAGGCCATCCACGCAGCTTCGGAGCCTATGCGCAACATCTACTGTGTTACGGGTCTCGGAAGTGTTGACCCCCCTGAAAAACTAGGGAAATTCCTGGCTCGAGAGTTTTATGACAGCAATGACATTGTCCTCAGTCTTCGATCACAGGCTCGGCCTAGTGAACGGGAACACTTGCCTCGCATTGTGGCTGAGCTCATTGAGAACTTCATCTCACACGAGTCGTCCTCATTGTTTGTTGGTATGCGCAAAGTAACGGCGCGGATCCAGAAGCACATTGATGATTGCGAGGATGACGAAATGAGAAAGAATTTCTCCAATCTGCTTTGCAAGTCTGTTGATGGCTTGGATGTGCTCTCCGAGGTTGCAGAACACATGGATCTCCATTTCCCTTGCATGTTTGTGATGATGCATTGGAAGTCCGAGAGTGAAGAAAAGCGCCGTGCAAGCTTTTCCTCTTCCCTAAGTACATGGGCGTCTCTCGACTTTCTTGCCTTTGACAAGTTTGCGTTTGAACTCAATCGTTTCCCAGAGAAAAGGACGACGCGCATCTTTCGCTTTCTTGACGAGATGCAGGGATTCCTCGACAAGATCCCGGGAGAAAATCTGGGTAAGGCGAAGGGTGATATCAAGCGATTTGGCTCATCTCTCTTGCACAAGTTCATTTATCCGTTAAACAAGCAGACCCCATTTCAAGCAGACGATGCTACCCTGCAGCGTCTGACGAAATACATGGGGATCAGCAAGAATCAGTGGCCCTTTGATCGAAACGAGATGCCTTGGGATTTTAACAAGGACTTGAATTTGGCAGCCGATGAAAGAGCAGAGAACCTCGAGATCTGGAAGAAGCTCAAGAAAGAACTGACGGAACAGAGGAAACGGAGTGCCAACAAGATAAAGAATGCTTGGAAACAAGAAGCTGACACACCAGCATCGTCCGACGATCCTGTGTCCAGTTGGCTGAAAAGAAAGGCATTATTGGAAGAGCGTGTGAAGAACAAGCGTAAAAATTGGAAGGAAAAGAGACAGCGGCAAAAGGAGGAATGGCGTCGGCGACACCAGGTCATCAGTCGTCAACTGGAAGATGAAGACATGCAAGACCTGACTTCCCCTGAAGCATCGCCTGCCGGAGGTAACGACGATGTTCAAGCCGTCCAAGAGCATGTACAGCAACTGCACATCGAGCCTCAACCTCAACCCCAAGCTCAACCACGGCCACAGCAACAACTCCCTCCAGCACCGCCTCCTCGACAGCTTCCCACTCCTCAGGTTCGCCCTCCTCAGCAGCCATTGGGTCTTGCACCAGATGGAAATCCCAAAGGAATACTCAACAAGAACTGCTGGGAGATATGGACACGAATCCTCCTAGGAGAGATAGTGTACACGAAGAAGAACAACAAAAAGGGAAAGGAGAGGCTACCGTCAGTGAGATGGGGACAGGTTGAGACCGCGGTTCGCAGCATCGAGTTCGTCAAGACAAAGGCGCAAAATACGGGATCGCACTATACTTTCCAGCGGACAAGCGCTTGTCGATGGCCGTCTGGGCTGGTAGACTCTTTCACCTTGTCTCACCCTCATGGTAAGAGTGAAGGGCCCAATGCGGTGGTGGCTCCCTTCAAGATGAGGATATGGAAAGACTTTTTGAATGATAGAGGATTCACCTATGAGTTGTTGAAGAAGTGGTATCGACAAAAGTGAGGGGGACGGATCTTTAACATTTGGGGTTATGCTGTCCATTTACAAGATGCTAGGGCGTTAAGGGATAGACGGCGTTGGCAAGGATTAGACCAGTATTTGACGTGCTTTTGCAGTCCTTTAATACTTTGAGAAATTAGAAAGTGTTGGTTCATTCAAGTCTGTTGCTTTATGATGTGGGCGATTGACTCCGTCTGGGTGTATTTCAGTTGCTTTACTACTCGCCATATGTGTACATAACAGTAATTCTCTGCTCTTTTGAATGTTTAGGTAGATCTGGGCATACATAATTGACTGATCCTTGGGTAATCGCTCCCTCGTAGGTTGCGTAAATAGTTTCGTTAGTTGTTGAGGTCCTCTAGCACCCACTACGAACCCATGATGGACGACTGAGCTCATGACGACCGGCAACCCCGAGAAAACTCCTACTTGTAACTTTTTATTGCAGCCGAGGGCGCTCAATGGAATGACAAATGCGGTAAGATACGTCATGAAAGAATCGCCATGGTGTGTTCCCGGGTAGATGGCTGCAGAAGCCCGAGAATCAAGAGATTGAGATAGAGGCAGTTGTTCAGCTGAAATGAATGAGAAACAAGACGAAGTATTAATAATGAACGCCGCTTACTATGTGGCCACCCCGAGAATGAAGGGCGGTTTCACAGCATTAACATTATGTGGTACTAAGGTATAGTAAATCTTCGAGGTGGTTTGTGAACATCAATCGACGCCATCATGAGTCTACGAACAGCCTCTATGAGTTGGTTGTGTCAAGAAAAGGTTAGTTTGAAAATAGTAGGACTTGACCCCCAATTCCCCAATCCCCAACCAATGTTTGACCCCCGAGGAAAAAAGGCATCATGAGTTGTCAAATGTCGTTTTGGCCCCTCCCCTCATGACAAAACAACATAGCGCCCAACAAGCACATTCTTCTCCAAACACTGTCAACTAGCAACCTCTACTAAACTCACATCCGTGCCAATTACAATTCAGAATTCTCTTTACTATTAGCGGCCGATCCAGAAATTTTGACACTGACTCGGAATGACTAGGCCGAAGGAACTTGCACCCCACGGGCAAAAAAAAAATGGAAAGTCGCTGATATCATTCTCAGGCGTATCGCGACTGGAAGCTAGGAGATGCGGGCTTTTTTAGCTCATTCAATGGGGCAATGATCTCATTCGAGGAGGATAACAGGGGGCCCATGAGCTACAGTGGCTACGCTATGCTCATGTTAACGTGGGGCATTTCAGGTTGCCCCGCGGGTTGGAGATAGACACGGCAGTTTGTGGTTGGTGTTTTGTAGAAGCTTCTCGACGTGTACCTTGTTTGACGAATCATTGTTTCTATACAAACCTCGGAGCTGCCCATTTCGGATCATACGTACCTGGGTAGTGTTAGATGAGCTGTTGTAGTGGGGATATCCGTCACCACCAGGGTTCTTGATGTGCAACATCCACGTCCGTGTCGACGTGGGATACTGACCTGCACAGGGCAGCAGGTAACCAACTGGGTCCTTCCTCCATAACAGGTCTCTTGCGTCTTCGGCGGCCACTGCAAGTACGCAATTCCTCTTTATAAACCCCCTCCACCTGCCGCATCCTCTGCTTGAACTTCCTCTTCCTTTCTCTCTCTTCATTCTTAACTCCTCTCTCATCCAACACATACCCTCTCCACAAACCACCAAAACACCGCAATCATGTCTTTCGGTCGAACTGTCACCCTCAACTCCGGTTACAAGATCCCCCAGATCGGCTACGGCACCTGGCAGGCCGCTCCCGGTGAGGTCGGCAACGGTGTCTACGAGGCCCTCAAGGCTGGCTACCGCCACCTCGATCTCGCCAAGATCTACCAGAACCAGCGTGAAGTTGGTGAGGGTATCAAGAAGGCCATCGCTGATGTCCCCGGTCTCAAGCGTGAGGATATCTTCATCACCGGCAAGCTCTGGAACAACAAGCACCGCCCTGAGGAGGTTCCTGGTGCCCTCGACGACTCCCTTGAGGAGCTCGGTCTTGAGTACCTTGACGTGAGTCCGACTCTGTCCTCCCTCCGCTAGGAAGCACAACTAACAGGACATCCATAGCTCTGGCTGATCCACTGGCCCGTTGCCTTCAAGAATGGCAACGAGCTGTTCCCCAAGAAGGAGGGCGATGAGAACAAGACTTCTCTCGACCAGGGTGTTACCCTCTCTCAGACCTGGGAGGCTGTTACCAAGCTGCCCAAGGAGAAGGTTCACTCCATTGGTGTCTCCAACTTCAACAAGGAGATGGTAAGCTTCAGTCCCTCCCCCATCCTATCACCTGTGCACTGCTAACCCCCTCATCAGCTCGAGACCATCATCAAGGACACCGGTGTCACACCCGCCATCAACCAGGTCGAACGCCACCCTCGTCTTCCCCAGCCCGAGCTCGTCGCATACCAGAAGGAGAAGGGCATCTTCCTGACTGCCTACTCTGCCTTCGGCAACAACTCTTGGGGCGAGCCTCTCCTCATCAACACCCCCGAGGTCAAGGCCATTGCTGAGCGCCTCAGCAAGTCCAAGGGTAAGGAGGTCACTCCTGCCCACGTCATCCTTGCCTGGTCCACCCTCGACGGCCACATCGTCATTCCCAAGTCCGTCACTCCTGCTCGTATTCGCAGCAACTTCGAGGAGGTTGAGCTCGACGAGGAGGCCATCAAGGAGCTTAGCAAGTTCGGCGAGAAGCCCCAGCGATTCAACATTCCTACCACCTGTAAGTTGGCATCCATGAAAACCTTATGGTGTGATCTTGAGCTAACAAGTGTTTCCAGACTCCCCTAACTGGGACATTGATGTCTTCGGTGATGAGAAGGAGAAGAGCGCCTCCAACAAGGTTGTTCTTAAGCTGTAAAGGCTTTTATGATACCAAATTATGACGCATGACGATATAGAATAGTAAAAGATTTGTCCAAAAGAACGAGCCGATAGGAGCCCGACTATAAAAAAAAATACAAAAATTATAATCATTATCAGGAAGATCTTTTAAAGTGCTTACGGTTACTACGTCTGCCGAACGAATCATTTTGTTCCTGCTTATGCTTCGAGTCTTGGCCCTTGTCACTAATTGCCGGGGTGTCTCGGAATCAACAATCTGACATGTTAAGAGGATCTGGGTCGGTATTCTGTTGCTTCAAAATCTTACATCTACAGCAATCTGTAATGGTATTCTGTCTCTGCCCAAATGTTTCAATGACTGATATCCTGTTGAAAAGCTCCTATTCATGCAAGATAGTGTCGCGGCAGTATCCTTCTGATGTGCAAGTAGCCGCAATATTCCAATCCGTATATACACCTTGAACCAAATAAATCGTTTTATATATCGTACAGCACTTTCCGGCACGTCTCGCGCTTTCCCACTAGCCTGATGGCCTTCGCTCCGTGATTGTTGTCTATGCGCCGACGCTGAAACCGAATGAGCCGTCAAAAACATCGAGTTTCTTAACATCGGTGCCTCCGCGGAGGGCTAGCAAGACGTCCATTGCAGGAACCTTGTTGGCAGGATAGAAGAGCAAGAGGTTATCCATGTCCTCGTCGGTGAGGCCGCACATCTCGTCCCACTTATAGGTATCGCTAACTTTCGACATCCTGACATCATGACTATCAGTATGACTCCAAATGAATTTGATCCGAGTTTAACTCACCAAAGCATTCGCTTGGGTCCATCCTCTGGTTTAGGAGCAGTTTTTCTTAACCTGAGTCGCAGCTCACCAATCGTCTCGATAGCATTGCCTGCGTTCTTGGGCAGCTGCTTGGCGATGAATTGTCGAATGGCCGCCGCCAGCCTCGGGCCCTTGCCGTTGGTGCTAACCATAATCTGTAGCGGTCCATCGCGGTGGATGCTGCCAAAGTAAAAGTCGCATTCGGGCGGTACGTCGGCGATGTTGGCGGGGATCCTTCGCTCCTTGCACAGCTTCCAAATGACGGTCGAGGCGGCAGGGTCGTCGATGGCGACAAGGACCATGTTGGCACCATCTAGGTCTTCGGGCTCGAACAATCGATCGACGTGGGCGACTTGGCCTTCGCTAACTCGAAAGGCGACCTCATCGTTGAGGCCGGACTTGGGGCACACGACAGTGACGTTGGCGTCGGCGTTGAGGCAGTTGAGGATCCGACCAGCAGCGACCTAGAGAGCATTATGTCAGTGAGATGATAGATTTATCGCGCCGTAGTATCGTGGTTGATAATGGTGTTGTGAATGTCTGAGAGTCAAAGAGCTCCGAGACTCGGCGCAGCATATGATGATGGATGATTCAATCGTATCACGTACCTCACCACCGCCAACAACAAGCACTTTCTTGTGCTTAATCTGCCATGCCAGGATCAAACTGCCTCCAGGCTGAACGGGAGGATATGTCTTTGCCATATCTGCTGAAGAGGAAGAGGAAGAAGCAGGATCAGAAGATGAAGGCGTAGAAGAAGCGGGAGGAGATGCCGGAGATGCCAGCGCCGGCTGGGCTGATGCTGGTTTCTGAATGGGGGTCATTTTTCCCCATTAACTAAAGAAAGGTGACAAAGGTAGGTTCTTATCGGCTGATGCAAGGGTTGCGATAAGACATGACGGAACGGGAGGAAGCGAATCAGGACTAACTTGTCTAGGGAGATGACATGACGCATGCTACTGGAGTACTTTGTTCACCGCCTCCAAGGTGGGAAGAAAAAGGTACCTCTTTATCATGACCAAAATATGGCTGTAGCCAGGCCATCCTGTCTCCCCTCAATCCACTGCATCTTACTACCTACATCCTACCAACGGCGGAGCAGCTTGAGGCGGAGCTCGACCAAATACGGTCGCACTCTTTCTCTCTCTTATTTTGCTCTGCTCTTTTTGCGAATCATCCATCATGTCGGGCCGCAAACTGGGCGGCGGCCGTGTCCTAGGCAGCGGCAGGGGCCTTGCTCCCCCGACACCTCCGACTGCGAATGCGCCGCGAGTAGGAAGTCCGTTAGCGGCTTCAGAAAGCGGCGTCTCGATAGCTTCATCTTCGATATCACCTCCTATAAGTGGTGTCTCTCCAGAGCCTTCGGGCCAGGACATTGGCAATAGCATCAGCGTTGGCGCTCAAGGGAAGGGTCCTGCTGATGGCGGCGCACTCGTTTGTCCGATATGTAGTGAAGAGATGGTAAATCCTGCCGAGCGAAGGCCAGTGACCTGTTATTGACGTGTACTGTGATAGATGACTCTTTTGCAACTTAATCGACACATTGACGACACCCACCAAGAACTACCCGAAGAGGAACAGGATGAAGTTAAGACGTGGTTTGACAAGCAGGTTCTCAAGGCCAAGCGATTCCAACCTCTCTCCCTTATCAACCAGAAACTACGAGGTCTCGACGTCTTTGAATCAAACGAGTCCGCTCCCGTCGTCCCTCCATCCGTCGCTGCTGGAAAGAGCCCTCTCGAAGGCCCCGTTGATCCCGACGAACTCATCACGCGACAACATTGGCAACGATCGACAAGCTACGATTTATGTACCGATCCGACGTGCGGAAGGAGTTTGGGGCCGCTAAACGGAAGCATTAACTGCCGACATTGTGGACGGCTGTTCTGCGAGGAACACACTATGTACCAGATGAAGCTGAGCCGGAGCGCAAAACATGAACCAGTCCGTGGTTATTGGGCACGTGTATGCGAGACATGCTTCAAATCAAGAGAAGGGTACAACGATCATCATGGTGTTTTGATGGATCACACCAGCATGTTTGTGGAAAAGAGAAGGAAAAAGGTCGAACGACAAAACTTGGAAATTTCAAGGCTCGAAAAACGATTAACAAAACTTACGCAACTACTGGCGAACCCTCCCGAAAAGATTACACAGTCGAACGGCTCTCTGCTCTCGCCGGTCACATCATTAGCAGGGCAAAAGAACCCCCGTAAGCTCATTGAACAATCCGTTGTCACTTGGGAAGAAGATGCCAATGTTTCCAAATGCCCCTTTTGCCAGCAGGACTTTGGTTCTTGGACGTTTAGAAGACATCATTGTCGTATATGTGGTCGTGTGGTCTGCGGCGATCCGCAGACGGGGTGCTCTTCTGAGGTTGGCCTCAATGTGGCGAGCGACGCAAATGGAACATCACACTCAGCAACCGAGAAACCTCCCACAACAGCCAGTCCTGGACAAGTTGGCATCGACATTCGAATGTGCCGCGAATGCAAGCACACCATCTTTTCTGCCCGCGACTTTGCGGCATCATTACAACACAAGCCTACGGATCAGCGAGCATACGAGACTCTGAGGCAATTCGAGCGCGGCATCCAACAGCTTCTCCCATCTTTCCACCGCGTGCTTCTGAATCTACAGCCGGAGAAGAAGGAAAGTGGAGAGATTGATCTTAACAACCCACCACCAACACACGCGCAAATCCAGGAAGCTGCCAAGATTCGCAAGCGCTTAGTAGATAGTTTCGCAAAGTACGGCACTGCTGCGAAACGTCTACGTGACCTCCCCTCCGAAAGCGCAACCCAAAGTCGTCTCCAAATGGCGGTATATACTTATGCCAGCAGCTTCCTTCATACGAACATGCTTCCCCTCAAAAGCCTTCCTCAAATGCTCCGCTCGCGCTCATCCGCATCATCGTCTACTGCCGTCTCCACCTCACGGCTCCTCGCTTCACACCATCACTCAGGATCGAGCTTACGGCACTCGGAGCTCGCAGACGCTGAGACATCGTCGCAAGCACCGAGCGAGGGAAGTACTGTCGTGAGCCAGCTCGAGACAGAGGAGAAGGAGTTGCGGGAGCGACTGGTCGTCCTAGAAGAGCAACGGTTCATGGTCGAATCCATGATCAAGACAGCCCAGGGCTCAAGACGGTTTGAGGAGGTTAGCGCACTATCAAGAAACGTGGATGAGCTAGATGCCGAGATCAAGGACCTGAAAAATAAGGTCGGAGGTGTCGAGGAGAGGTGGGAGGGTGTCTACCGCAATGGTGTTGTATAAGAATGAATCCCCTTTCAGTATCTCGAAAGATCGCCTTGGGAATTTGAGTTAAGTAGGACAAGAAAGGTCCATGGAAAGTGTATATATGGCATGGCATTGCACGGCGTTCGGGGTTTTGGCTTGGGAACAAATAGGAGTTTCTTAGAGGAGCAAACAAGCACTCCTCACATTTGTCAATCATGGACAAGCATGTTTGCAATATTATCATAAATTATGACAATTTAATAGAAATTAATTCTCTTTCGTGTCATATGTTATACACCGTGTCTCGTCAAGAACTACACACCGACCACCTCTTTTTCATCCGTCTTTTATACTTCAGAATTCCTTTTCCCTGAAAAAGGGATAATAGTAATCGTCCAACCTCCGATTCTCATAGACAAAAACAAAGTACTGACAAAAAGAAAACCCGACCTGGTTCCGGGAGTCAAGCCCCGAGTAATAACAAAAAGAATAAGTACGGTGACTAAGCCAGATATAAAAACGCCAATTCTTCTAGTCCACCACGAGCAAAGGGGTGCTTTTCGGGCTCAGTGGGTATCAAAAGCACCATTAGAAATAACGGAATCGTACAGGGAATGCAAGTCGTTAGAGTATGCAGGAGCCGCAAAGGTATGTTTGGGTAGTTGGACGAGGTCTCTAGGAGAAAGCAGGAATTGGGCCATTATCAGTGCACAACACCTTCTACTCCGCCGAGGAAGCGCCTGACACGGTTAATCTCAAGCTCTTCGCGTTCACTTTCCACGGCCTTGAGCAGACCGTCGATAACTGCGTCGACCTCCTCTTCTTGGACTCCGGTGCATAGAGCAACCACACGGCGGTATTTGACTTCGACGTCACGGCTTCGTCCTTTCAGGGCCGAGACCATCTTTCGAGTCATCTCTCGGCGTCCCTCGACGGCGCGGACGCGGGCACGGAGGACTGCTGCTGAGGGGAGTAGGCCCTCACCGCTGAAACCTTCGCCCGATGTGTCGTCGGCAGCCTCAAGCATAGCTGATAATTCTGTTTCCCAGGACGAGGATGGGTTGGGCTGGTTTGTCCGTGATTGCTCCTGCATGAGACGTACTTGCTCGTCTTCACGTGCATGGGACAAGTTGGCGACCTTTTGTCGAGCTAATTGCTGCTTCTTAAGTGTAGCGCTGAGGTGCTCGAAACTTCGCCTGGCCTCCCCAAGTTGTGTTGATGTAGTGCGAAGAGTGTTGTGAAGAGTGTCAAGGGAGGCTTGTTTGGCCTTCATTTCTGCTTGAAAAGCTGAGCCTGTCTCTGTCAAAAGGTGGGATATAGCTGTGGAAGTTAGTTATACATTCGCAAAGGGTTTGAGGTTATAGCCAACTTACAAGCAACTATCTCGTCGCTGCTTTCTCGACTCCGTTGATTTGTTCCCGCAGCACCATTTTTCTCGGCAGTAGCCTCACCGTTGGCCTTATCCTCGGCATTCTCAGTTCCAATGCCAAAATCCAGTGGTCTTAGCCCCACGCGGTTTGCGATGTTTGGATCGGCGCCTACTTCTAACAACTGGGAAATGATACTGCGGTTCCCTATCCGGGAAGCAATGTTCAGGGCTGTGTCGCCTACGCTGTCTTGGGCGTTAACTATCTCGCTCATGAAGCGCGCAATGCCCATTTTCGGAATGGCTGATTGTGAGCTACTGGGGCCATTTCCGTTGGCTTGTGTGTTTTGGCTGTTGGGTACGCTTCCTTGTCTTACTACCCATTCCAAGAGACTTTCGAGGTAATACCGACTTGCAACGTTGCGTCCTTTCACCGCACTAGTGACAGCAATGTGATGAAGGACCGTCCGTCCCTTGTGGTCGCGCGCTTCTATTGTACCACCCAAGACTTCAAGCAGGTCGGGGAACGAATTATGGTCCTGTGAGTTCGTCACCAAGCAAGCTCGCATCAACGCTGTCTCGCCAGAAGCGTTTACACGGGCTGGGGAAGCACCAGCAGCAATGAGGGCGCGGAGCAAAGGCATGCGGGCAAGTGTGGCGGCCCAGTGAAGTGCGGTATGGCTCTGAAGGTCAATCGGCATATCCAACTCCAGGGGGGTATAGGTTCGAAGCATGTCGTGCTTGGTGAGGTCATTGCTGGCTGATTCCAGAAACAAACCCATGAGTAAACTGCGCTTTTGTTCAACATCTGGGGACATCTCGTAAGGAAGAGGCGGCAGAGGACCATTGCCCTCTTCGACTGGCGATCGATCTTGAATGGCACTCTGGGTGTAGATAAAAGACTCATTGGGTTCGGTTGGTGATCCAGGGAAGGCCGCAGCATACATATCCATGTTCTGGTTATAGCCGCTGAAGCTCTCGGCAGGTGTCATAGTGACTCGTTGACGTTTTCGAGGAGGTTCGGTTTCGGTGATCTGAACTGAGTTGTTGCCTTGCTGCGTCGAGTACGCCGAGTCAACTTGTTGACCATAATCCGATGCAAAGCTCTGTTGGGAGTTGCCGGGGAAATCATCACCATTCTGCATCGACGCTTGACGGCTGAAAGAGGGAGCTCTTGAGGGGCCATTGCGACTTCGAGGTCCCGGTGAATCAAAGCGAGCTTTGCTGATAGCGGCAACAGCATGTGAAGCTGTGGTCGAGATGTTCTTGAAGAATGTTCCACTAAGACCATTGGGCCTTCCATCCGCACTCTGGTTATACAATCGCTTCCTTTGTGCGGCCATAGCCTGTTCTTTGGTCGGTGTATTGAAATCACCTCGGCCGGCAACGCCTCCATCTTGGCCCATGTCGTAGGTCAAGAGCGGTCGTAGCATCTCTTCAACACCGTATTGGCGGCAGACTTGGACACCACGGTCGAATTTGATCCAAGTGCCCTGATATTTTCCATAACCACCCTGAACCTTTTCGTGCTCGCCTGTTTGAATTTCCTTTTCGAGAATCTTGGTGCGCTTTCCTTTGTCTACTCCGGCGACCTTTAGGATTTGGGTCGCATTGAGCCAGGAATCGTTGCGACGGCGCATCACGGCGACATTGTTGACCTCCATTTCGTATACATCCACGCCCGAATAGGATGCCTATATAATCAGATTTGTTAGCAATCGCATAGTATTATAATATGCATAGACACGTATGATCCATACCGAGTAAATGCCGGCGCTTTCAGACTCGGCATTATAGCCTCTGTGGAACGAGTTACCCATTCCGGGTTGCGATTGTTGGCTCATACTGAAAGATTGTTGGGATGATTGCGATGCCGACGGCATTTCGTATTAAAGGGAGTTGATTGCGCAGCAAGGTCGTATTGGGTGGCCTTCGGTCGTAAGAAGATATCGAAGTGGAATCGTTGAGGGCGTGATAGCATCACAGCGCTAAGCAATGAATAATAGGTCGAAAGGGTATGTACAAGCCGTAGGGAGACGCGCAAACGTTGAGAACAAGAAGCTAAAGTAAGAGCCCAATATGATAAGATATAGTGTAGAAATGGCGCCGCATGAGGCTCGAAGCAGTTATCCGGGATCGCCCATGCGCCTCGTCGTCGAGTTTCGGTCGATTTGTGCGCTCAAAAACTGGGTGGTTGCAGAGTTGAGATGGAGTAGAGACGAAATGAGTACCTCGAGATAGCGCTGTAGTGGGCCAGGGCGGAGTTGTGCAGGTGAGGTGAGGTGCAGCCCGAGGCGAGCAGGGTCTCAGGTACCTGAACGACGAGCGGGGAGAGCGCTGAGGACCAGTGCTTTAGCGGGTTTTGCGCAACGAGCCGCCTATAGCTCAGTTGGCCCGGTGAAACGGTATAGGCTGTTCTCGGAAACTCCACTGTCGGGGCGTTCAATTAAACTCGTGTGTAAGAGAGCGAGGTCAGGATGAAAGCTTGAAAGGGGAGAATTGGGCGGTTGTATCTGCAAAGGGGATATGCTACAAGACCCAAATGCAGGTTACTGCTGCACCTATTCAAGCGGCACTGGATGTATTGGTGCTCGTGTTGAGGTAATTCTACTGTACTGTCTTTATCCGTACTAAGCTTATGCACGTCAAAGTGACTTGTTAGGTCGTGCTCACTTGCAGGAGCAGCAGCGGGCTTCCGATCCCTCGGCTGACGGACGTGAATGGGAATGAAAAAAAGATGCGTTCAATTAATCGAGACGTGTCCGTTTCGTGCTTGATCGCGTCCCTTGACGTGTCTCGCGCGTAAAGCGCGTAAAGACCGTGAACGCACGAGCCAAGCCTTACCCAGGTTGATGTACTCTCATGAGGCCCCCACTAGTCCGGCCCTTTGCAGCGGCCATAGCCATTTGTTGTTTTCAGTCAGGCCATTCAAGAGACCAGACTTGTTTAAGTATATGACGCTCGCGGCCATTGATTCTCAGACCACGCGTGAATTCTCGAGGCCGCTAATGCAACCACTTGTTGCTGGCCGCCCTATTCTCCACTGGTTTGTGCTTTCCCACATGATGCAAAGTATCAATGTACGGTAGATACTTGTGCCACCTTGCATAAAATACAATGCTAGATGATCGTTATGCAAAATTCTTGACTACGGGTACAGGTACCTGGACAAGTATATACAGAGTATTGGCAAGCTTTTGGTTGCTATGGACAAGGTTGATACCTATGTGCAACGAAGCTGCCGAATCTGCCATATCGGTAACTAATCCTAAGTATAAGAACGATTAAATTTCATGGAAGTTTAATGAGATCTATTACGATACTACCATACGATATATAAAAATCTTCTCTATACCATAAAACTACTAAATCATAGAAGGCTTCCCACTCCGCCGAGTATATCTCGGCTCCGGGCTCAGTACGTCACGATGGTGTTTATACTCTAACCCATAGGCATCCCCTCAACTCAAGAGATTCGAACAAAAAGACCAGTCACTGTTTGATACCTATCTACCAGATGCAGCCATCATCAACTTCAATCCTGTTCTTTGTTCCTTCAATTCCATCCGGTCGAATTTGACCGGGGTTTTACCGTGGAGAGCTCCAATGCCAAAAAATCATAGACACTTCAAGCTTCAAAGTCCAACCTTTGACATCTGGTTTCGGTGCCGTCGGTTCACTTCTCATTGTGATCTTTTATGAGGCCTCGTGCCTCTTTTCTTATCTTCTCTGTTTACCGTCCAAGCTACCACAATGGCAATGCGACGTCCACATACCAATCCCCCCGCCTTCCTCCCCCCTCTCCATCTCTATCGAAATCTCATCCGCGAATCCTCCTATCTCCCTCCCGCCTTTGGACCTATAGTTGCCTCATTAATTCGTACTCGATTTCGAAGTCACCGGAAGCCCAATCGCTTGCAGAATGCGCACCTTGCTAAGGCCGCCCAGGCACTGCGCAAAATTACGGCAGCCAATATGGGAGATAGGAAACATATGGAAAGCCTCATGATGCAAGCTTTTGGCAGAATAGGCCCCCGAAGACGGAGTCTGTTCTCGGATCTCGTGAAAATCCAACCCAACGACTCGAATGCTTTGGAGGCGCTGATAAATGATGCCGACGCCGATGCCGATAAAAAGTCGCCCAACGGAAACACCGCCAAGCCACCCAAAACAACAAACCGAGACAAATCCTCCCCAAGCAAATCAGAAGCCAAAAATGCAGAAGCTATACCGACTGAGGAACAACAAACTAAGACTACTTCCCCGCGGGTCAGAGGTAAACCGAAGCCTTTGAAGCCTCCATTTTATGAAAAGTGGAATACGGCAAAGCTCAGAAGGCTCTTCCTGGCTCAAAGAAACTTACAGAGAGAGTCGATCTTACCCTGGCCCAAGCGCGACCACAAGACTCTCTCGCCCGATTCGCAGGTTCCTCTAAAAGATATCTGGGGAAAGCCACCCTCCGAAAGAATTATTCAGGCCAAGCGAGTAGACTTCTGGAAGCGTACAATGACCAAGGGAGTGCCTCCAGTTCCCTACAGTGAATGGGAGTTGCTTGGTCGACTGGCCAAGGGGCTTCAAGAAGAGGACGAGTGGAAGATCCCGGAGAGGCGGCCAGCTGCGAAACCTATACATGCTACTGAGCCCAAGTCATCAGCTCTGGGATGGAACTGGGAGGAACACGCCGCCCTACCTGTCAGGAAAATTGAACGCAAGAGGCATAGTTTTACTCTCCCTTTCCTCGAGCATGTTCCAAGTGGCACGGAGCCATACAAACCACGATATAAACAGGCTGTATTATCGCCTCGGTGGTTCCGCCGCGCCTATCTACGGGTCTGGCAAATGACTCCAACAGAGAACCCGAAGCTGGAAAAAGATGCATATATTTTTGGTTCCTTGTCATCCCCTCGAATTCGTCCGACAAAGGCGCAGCTCAAAATCTTTGAGGGCGTCGACTCCAAGGGCAAAAAGCTTGCGACGTCGCCACCGCCTGTCACCGCTCGGAAATCATAGCATTCACTTGTCAGATTGCTTTTGATGCCCAGCTAATAACATCAACTTTTGTTTTATTCGGTCTATCATTCAGTCAAGTTGGCCAGCTTGTTCAGGCCCTCGCCATCCACTCGCATACCAACCCAGTCGTTCATGGGGTATGCGCCGATGCTCTCATAGAACTTGATGCTGGGCTCGTTCCACTTGAGCACCACCCAGTCGAGTCGAGCGCCCTCAATGGCAAGGACTTGCTTGGCCAGAGTACTCAACAACTTCTTGCCGTATCCCTTGCCACGCTCCGACTCTCGCACATATAGGTCCTCGAGGTAGATACCTGCGCGCGACCGCCATGTGCTATAGTTGTAGAAATACAGCGCCATGCCGACGGCTTCGCCCTCGGGAGAAATCAGGAGCAGGCATCGAGCGGGCTTCGTTGGTGAAATGGGTTCAGTGACGGGGACGATTGAGGCGTCAGCGTTGGGGGAGTCGGATGGCGCGAAGGCGACTGTGGCCTGGATGCTCTCAACGGTAGCCTTGTTGGCATCGGGCTCCTTCTCGTAGTCGGCGAGCTCCTGGATGAGCTGGAGGATCACGGGAGCATCTGTTGGAAAGCTTGGTCAGCATCATGACAACTTCAACCAGCTTCTTGGAGCTTACCCTCCCGACGGGCATGTCGAATTGTCGCCATTGGATATGTGTAAGAGTAAATAACTTGTATAAAACGCCTCAAGATACCCTTTATATAAAAAAATAGAACTTGTACTGTACTAATAGTAAAATTAAAAGAATGTGATGACACAAGAGACGGTTTATCTGCTGGCGCTCTCGACGCTTTGGTGGGGCAGATGGGGACCTGTTTTTAACAGGGCGCGCCCAGAGGAGGGGCAGCTGCAGCGGAAGATCAGAATAGGCCTAGCTTTTGAAACATTCCATACTCGCTGTCGGTGTAAGAATATATACCCACCTGAATCCTTCTTCCCACTTGAAAGAAGGCATTCGTGCTTTTGTCGCGGATTATATTCTGTCTGCAAATTCCCTGCCGTTCTACCTATGCCCAATTGTGTCGCGGGCGGCCTCGTTGTTCCCTGACTCCATTGTACAGGCCTCTAGGGTGTCTATCATCTGACCTACGAAATACTACAGACCCATGAAAACAAAGATCGCATGACAAGCAGAATTGTACCGAGATCCCTATTGCACAAGCGTTATACGATACGTGGCAATAAACCCTTGTACCACCTGGGTTCTACTGGAGGGAAGCTGGAGAAGGCTGAAATCTCAAGGTTCAAAGTAACGTCTATAGACGTCTCACTATTCGCTAGAGGTAAAACATCATAACGTGAATCAATTATGTATCTTTCATTCAATCATAAGGATTAAACCAGGGCAACTATATATGCTAAGCCTTTTGGGTATCGACAATATGCTCAACTTCATTTACAGCAAATATCTGTACGTGGGTGCGTTATCACCAAGCTCGGCCTTCTCATCGTTGGTGAGCTCAACTTGTGGGGGGTTTGCATCCCTCTTCTTGTTCTCATAAACCACCACAGCGGCATAACAGAGACACGCAATGATGGACACAATAGTAAAGGCGATGCAGATGGAGTAGCCCGGGACGAACTTGGGCGCATCCTTTTGCAAGAAGGCATACACAGCGATGATACCACCAATGTTTCCGAAGCCGACCTGCCACGCGCTGCCAATACTTCTCCTCCTGTGGCCTCCCAGGTTCATATTGAACCAACACACGATAATGGGCATGGCAGTGTATGCGCCCATGGTGACAAGGAACAGAGCGCCGTACTGAACCTTGTGGTTGTCGTGAACGGTGAGAAGGGTGGCGAAGCCGGCAATGGCGACGAGAATAGCAAAGATGGCAAAACTAGCTCTGTGTCGAAGTTTGTCTGACAAGAAAGCGACGACAAGAGAGAAGCCGAAAGCAGCAGCCCATGGGGGAACGCTGTGTAGCTGAGTCTGGATGGGGCTATAGCCGTATGTTCGGATGATGCCAGGAGCAAAGTAGGCGTATCCGTACGCAGGTACAATGAGACCGAAGTACATGAAGCCTCCAATGATGATCTTGTAGTCCTTCAGAACGCCAAGGGCGTCGGCAAAAGTCGTCTTGCGCTCGGCGCCGGCGTGGCCTTGATCGGCGTGCAGTCTCGCGGTAATGTAGGTTCTCTCCTCGGGGGAGAGCCACTTAGCCTGCTCGGGAAAATCGGGCAGCAGGAAGTAGAAAAAGAAGCTAGCAAGGACGGTGAGGGCGCCTTCGAGGATGAAGATCCAGCGCCAACCGGCGTAACCGCGCATGCCACTCATCTTACCAATGGCTGCGGCGAGAAGACCGCCGAATGCGCCGGCGAGGGTGGTGCTGTTGAAGAAGAACGAGTAGCGACGCTGGGCTTCGTGGCGGCGGTACCACATGCCGATAAGGTAAAAGGCTGTTTTTTAAGTGTAAGTGAGATGAGCAGTTGCATGAAACTCAATTGACTTACCACCAGGGAACATGCCCGTCTCAAAGAGACCAAGGAAAAACCGAGTCGCAATCAAGCCACTGTAGTTCTTAACCAGACCCTGCAGGAGAGTGGTAAGGCCGAAGAGGAACATGTTGAGACTCAGCCAGACATGAGGCTTGAAGCGCTTAAGCAGGATGTTGGAGGGGATCTCGAAAAGGATGTAAGGCACGAAGAAGACGACGAGCGCATTGTTGTATTGCGTCTTTTCAAGACCGAGCTCTTCAGAAAGACCAAAAACGTCGGCATTGGCAATGTTGACACGGTCTGAAGGTAACGCGATTAATTAGTTGTTGTTTGCGACGTGATGAAAGTGAGTTGAACGTACCAAGGAAGGCAAGCAAGTACATGATACACAAGAATGGAATGACATGAAGGTCAATCCTGGTCATGAGCTTGCGATCAGTTGTACTGGATGGACAAACTATCTCGAGGTCGTCTGTGTGAACGGCATCGCGGGCATTGGTGCGCTCAGGGTCGTCGTAGGACGTGGGCGACTCGTCGCCGTCGTACTTCTCGTTGTTTACGGCCATTGTTGCTACGCGATGACTGGCCGTTGGGTAATTGACTTTTGGGTGAAGGCCACGCGAGGAAGAACAAGAGAAAAGGTGCACTGCAGATCTCAGTAGTTTGAGAGGAGCAGGCATGGGAACTTATAAAGGGACCTCGCTCATCCCAATGTCTCGGAGCAAGTCCGTCTAAAGACCCTAGGCAGTACAACCCCAACTAGACGAGTCACACCCCAAGCTCCCTCACTCTCTGATTGCTTCATTGTACCCCCAACCAGTCAAGGTTAACAAATTGTCAATCCTTCCTTTCAGCTAGTGGATCGTCAATCAAAAACGCCAGCCGAGGTCGGGGTATAGAGTTACAAGGGACAATCCAAACATGACGCTTAAACCACCGGATCCACCAACCCCATGCAGATAGGGATTAGATCACCCCGCACAGCATGGGGGCTTGACCGGGATGAGCAGGTGGATTTACGGCCGAGTTGTGGAAAAGTCTGCTTGTTAATTGCGATTGTGGAGGAGCCTTGGGACCGATGTCGCTTCCGAGTACCAATATCGGAGCCGTTGATCCCCTTGTTTTATCTCGCTTGACTCATGATGGTTAGCAATTGAAGATCCGGTCTCATATCCCGAATTTTGGAGAGGCCCTAGTCGGATAGTTTCAAGTTGAGGAGCCTAGAGGTTGATCTGTTGTACCGGTAGTTTAAAAACTTGGTCATGATACGCCACAGCCGAGGAGCCGTCTATGATGGTGGCGGCTCTGCATACAATGCTTGGTTGGAGAACAGGGGGCGCCGGGTAGGCAGGCCAATTGGATAAGACAGGTTAGTTCCGACGGCAATGACGTTGGTACGAGTGGAAGTTACCGCTGCAATTCTCTAAATGCTCTTTGAACAATGTGTGAACCTGGACACTGTTTGGCTATCACATTTCACCTTTACAAAGTCCACAACCAGCCAGAAATGACCAGACATCAATTAACACACATACAGCCAACATGTCACTCACGGAGCAAAAGAACCAATATTAAGCCACAATATGCAACGTTGTTTGTCACCGTGGTCAAAGAGGAAGCTCAATGTTTCCCCTCACTGACCAACCCCACGGGGAACTGCACGAGGCAAAATCCGGGACTTGCATCGGGTATCCATCGGCAGCCATTCAACGAATGACATATCTTTTGGTGACTACTCTACAATAAAGGCGTTAGACCAATTCGATAGTTACCGGTTTTAGTTCCATCTTGTAATTACCGTATGCCCTAGAGGTGAGCGACTGTTCCGTTGTTTTGGGGTTTAACGGAGACTTTCCGTCTCTTCTTCTCCGCACGTCTCGTTAACCGGCCATATTGGATTATGGCCTCAATCCGGAATGCTACTACCAGACCAGGCAACGGTAATAAAATGGGCCAGTATTTTGATTCAATAAGCTTGATGTCTATTGTTTCCGATATTAAACTCATCCACTGGCTATCGCGTACCCTGAAGGTCCAAGCATCGCTCGATGTCCGGAGTTCATAGCCCCCAACGACAGTTTCGGCCGACCATCCAACGTCTTAAAGACAAGGTTCAAATCTACGTCCTGAAATGAAGAGTGTTTCAACTTGGTTGTTCTATGAACTTCGAAAAGAGTTCTGATGTTAGAAAAAAAGGTTCTGACAAGATCGCTGCGCCTTGTTAATGCTTACCGGAGTTGAGATCTCACCACATGCTTTCTTCGGAGTTGAGGCACCTGGTCCATCATCACTGGGTCCTCAAATGCGGAGAATCGTCACTAAGACGACATGAGCTCCGGGCTCAACTCCGTTTAACGTAATCAACGAAATTCCACAATTAGAAGCATTTAAAACAACTCTCATTATGCTATCATAAGAAATAAGACACAAATTCATTTTTAAAATTTACAAAAAAAAATTTTAATCAGCTTTACCAGCAGGCCAAAGCGGACTTCGACTTATTAAGAAGCTACTAATTAACTTGAGCTCCCATATCAACCTGCACCAAGTCATCATGGCTTCAGGACACAACGACTATGGCCACGGCTATGCCGCCCCTGAGGTTAAGCATCATGAATGGCGTACCGCCGAGAATAGTAGCGAGCATCTCCTTCCAAGACTCAAGGCCATCGTCAAAGAGAACCCAAAGCTAAAGCTCCTCGACGTCGGTGCTGGATCTGGAACAATTTCAGCATCTTTGGCGAAGTACATGCCCCAAGGAGAAGTCACCGCCACCGATATATCAGACGAAATTCTCGCTCGAGCGAAGGAGTATGCCGACTCTCAAGGCGTCACCAACGTCAAGGTCCAGCGAGCCAACGTTTTTGAGCTGCCTTTCCCAGACTCGACTTTCGATATTACACACGCGCATCAGGTTCTATGCCATCTGGATGCACCTGTGGATGCCATCCGAGAAATGCTGAGAGTGACAAAACCTGGAGGCACTGTTTCTCTACGAGAGAGTGACATGCACATGTGGTGCATCTGGCCCGAACTTCCCGCCCTTCTCAAGTTCCATGAGCTTCAAATTAAGAACATAGCCAGCAAGGGCGGACAAGACAAGGGAGGCCGTCAACTTCTTTCGTGGGCTTTGAAAGCTGGGGTTTCTCGTCAAGACATCGCCCTCAGCTTTGGAACTTGGTGCTATAGTGCACCTGAAGATAAGAAAGCATGGGGTAAACTCGGTTCGACATATGATCATGCAATCTGAGCTAACAGTTTCTAGGCATGGCAATGAAGGAAAGATCACTCGCGGGGTTCGCTCGAGAAAAATCTATTGAGCTGGGGCTTGCAACTGGAGATGAATTGGATGATATGGCCAAGGCCTGGGAGCAATGGGTTGAAACAGACGACGCTTCGCTAGGTATCATGAACGGCGAGGCTTTGATCACCAAGACATAAGCAAAGAAAACGAAGGAATCGAGATAAAAACCAAATAATTACAACAGGAACTATTCCATTCGGAAACCTAAAACAGATCACACTAATGTCACTAAAGTGCCAACAGCCTGATCTCCTACTTCTTACTAAGCATGCCGTGCCCACCGTCCATCGGGATAAACAGTTAGCCAACACGGCATTTAAATAGTTATCCTGAGGCAAGTCTCAAACCCCCTTAACCCAATAGACTTTGCAATCTTGCAGATAGGGGCCCATGCTCCTAGAACTGCAGTGATACCAGTGCAAAGAATCATTGGGCCATACTTGGTCGCGTAACCAAGGCCATCACCAGTTGCTAGAGAATTTCCCGCTGACACAAGTGCGCCACTCAAAGGGCCAGCAACGACAAAACCTATACCTCGACCTCCCAGCAACATACCGAATACCAAGGACGTATCAATCGACACGTTGTCACCCTTGATTTCCTGCAGAGCCCCTGACCATGTGGCGCTGAACCCTCCTGCGAAGAAACCATAGAGTATCACAAAGACAACCATAGTGCTGATGTGACGGCTGAGACCCCATAAGAGGAAGACAGGTAGGGCACTTCCGAAGGATGAAACCAAGATCACTTTGGCTGCAGAGACCTTGTCGCCTAGCATGCCATGGATGAGAGATCCAGGTACCGACGCAAGTGAAAAGAGTGCCAGCAGGATTGGCCCACTGACGGAAGAAAGTCCAATTGCGTTGGCGTAGCTGGCCAAGTATGTGCTTGGCATCAGATATCCCAGAGATTGAATGATGATACCGAACTGAAGCATCCAGAATGAAGCGAATCCAAAGAAGGCGAAGCTGATGGGCCGTGGTCGGGAATCTCGGCTGATCTCAACGCGGGGCTTCAGGAAGAACAGCGTGGGTAAAGTCATCGCAGCTGATGCTACTGTCCACGAGAGTAGAATTGCCTTGAGACCGAACCTTTGGAGCAAGACGCTGAACAGAAAGGGCATGGCAACGCCGACAGTTGACTTGCCAGCCCACATCACCCCGTAAGCGAAGCCTTTGCGTTCGACAAACCATTCATCCATGTAAAGTGATATAGGGCTGAAGAGTAAGCTGCACCCAATAGCATATAAAATGCCCTGGGTAGCGATGAGTCCAGCCACGTTCTCGACGAACGCTGAAGACGTCAGGCTGATGATTGTAATGGCGAGACCAAGTGGGCCACACCATTTCCGAAGACGGGGAAAGCGGTTGAGGGCGATAAAGGTGAGAGGCATCATGAGATACATGATTCCCGTCTGGGATGTACCGATAGATGCGATGGCACTTGGTGAGGCTTTGAGGTTTGTGTGAGTTGTATAGTACTCCTGGAAGATTCCAAAAGATACTGAGTATCCTACAATAGTACATGTTAGCCTTGTTTATTGTTGGAAGGCTGAGTATATACCCCAGATGGGCGCTTGGGCAATGGTACAGCAAGCAAGAGCTGTATATGCTCCACGGCCTCGGTCCGTTGGTGGTAGCGCATCGATTGAAGATGATTCTGCTTCATTCTCTTCGTTGGAGCGAACGCTCGCCAGCTCAAGAGAATTTGTGGTCGTCATGATTGCTTTGGTTTTGTTTTGTAATTGCCAAGATCACTAACCAACTTTCCATCTTTATATACATAAAGCTTGGAGTGAGTCAATTTATCGTGCTCGGTGAAGAGATTTATTTCCGTTTTGGGAAGCTCAAAGTTGCTTAGAGTGAGGAGATGAAGTCATGGTCCATCGTGACTATTCCCAGTCTAACCAATCGGGTTCGCGAGAGTTCCGACATCGCAACTTCATATCTGCTCGTGATAAGATTGATGTGCCTAAAATTAATCCTATCACTTTGGTAAGTAAAGAACTTCCAAGGAAATCTCTTCAAGAAAAAAGGCACTGGATCAAATGACCTGTACCGAAAATAAGGATCTGCTAACTTCGATTAGCCTAAAATCAAACAGATCTTCGAACTCTCAAAATTGGATTAAGTAGGTATTGTAGAAGAGTTCAGATATAAGATCTCTTGTTTGTTGAGACTCAAGTTGGTAACATGTTTTGCGACTGTCCAACTGAATGAAAGGTTGAAATGAAACAAGTCCTGATGGTCTCTTCAACGTCAAGGCAGGCCCTGACAACAGGTTAGTCAAAGACTTTTGATAAACATGCATGGCTGTAGCTTGAAGTTTTATTTTTTATTTTGCTAGCATATACACATTTGTCAATTTTGACCTATAAGCCATCCACTTTGCTGTCGTATCATTTCATCTGCCTGACATGTCGTTTCTCAGGCTTTATCAACATCACCACCCGAACGCCTGCTTTGATTGTCTCCATCATGCATTATACTCAAACCAACGGCGTACCCTTAGAAGCCACCGTTGGGGTGGATAAGCACCTTGGTGTATCCGTCAATTCGCTTGTCGAACTTTTCGTAGGCAATCTCAGCCTCGTCGAGGTTGATCTCATGCGAGACGACAAAGCTAGGCTTGGCTCGACCAGCAATGATAAGGTCTCGCAGATAACGGTTGTAAGACTTGACGTTGCACTGACCAGTGCTGAGAGAGAGTCCCTGAAGAAGCATTAGGGTTGGTACTAACCAGACAGGAGTTGGATATCATACCTTTTCAAAAAGTTTGCCGAAACTAAGGCTGATCATGCCCTTGGCAGAAGCCTCGTCGGAAGCACCGGGATCGCTGGGGACGTAGAGACCTGGGATGCCGATACCACCGCAAGCTCTTGTGACCTTGATCATGTTCTCCAGAACAATGTTGGGCTGCTCGGAGTTTCCACTCTTGCCAACAGCCTGGTAGCCGACAGCATCAACAGATCGGTCAACTTCCTCTCCGTCGTTGCCCTTGAGAATCAGGTCTACAGCATCGCCCTTGGAGAAATCAATTGGTGTGCAGCCAATCTTCTCAGCGGCTTGTAGACGCTCGGGGACGCGGTCAACGACGAAGACTCGGGAAGCTCCGCGTAGAACGGCAGAATATGCGGCCATAAGACCAACAGGGCCAGCACCGAAGACAGCAACGCTCTCACCGGGCTGGAAGCCAGAAATTTCAACACCGTGCCAGCCGGTGGGGAAGATATCTAGGTAACGTAAGAAGCTGAGGGGGCAACTAGGTGGTGGCATGCTTACCAGCGAGAAGAATAAAGTCGGCCTCGTGCTCCTTGCCAGCAGGGAGCTTGAGGGCGTTAAAGTCGGCATAAGGAACTCGGATGTACTGGGCCTGACCTCCTCGGTAAGGACCCATGGCGACGTATCCGTAAGCACCTCCGGCAAATCCGGGGTTGACGCCAGTGCAGAAAGCGGTTTTGCCCTCTTCGCAGTTACGGCAGCGGCCATCCGCGACGTTGAAGGGCATAACCACGCGGTCACCCTTCTTTAGCAGTGTAACTCCCTCGCCGAGCTGCTCGACGATTCCCATGTTCTCGTGGCCTGGACAGGGTTAGTGAACGAGGGCGTGCGTTTGAAGATGTGGTAAGCCTACCGAAGGTGATGCCGGGCTCTGCTGCCGTTCGGCCCTCATACATGCTGTGTAGTTGTGAGTATCACTGCTTCTCATACACGAGATCACTCTACTCACTGTAAGTCGGAACCACAGATAGCAGCCTTGAATATGGATCAGCATTGCCATCACTCATACCAGAGTTTGGAATCTTACAGTTGTAACCTTGACAATGACGTCGTCGGGATGCTCCAGCTTAGGGAGCTCAATGTCTTGTACCTTGACGTTGTAAGGGCCCTGGTAATTGACGGCCTTCATCGTTTGTGTTGCGGAAGTCATGTTGAGCTGTGTTATATGTGTATAATATGACTACTGGATGAAAAGGTATCAAAGAAGAAAGACAGCATATGAGTTGAAACACCTAAGTTACTTCTTGGATTGATGACATGATTATATATACCCCGCGATCCAAGAAATCACAGCCACTTTCTAGATTACTCTTGTCGGAACTTGCTCGGGATTCTTACCGTCACAAGCGTCAATATCTGTTTCCCTTTCTAGATGCCTCGATGGCAGGTTGATGCGGGGAAGACCAGTGGACCACTCGGGGAAGGAGAAATCTACCATTCTCGTCAATCTAAGGTGGAAGAAGGCCCCACTCCTCCAGTGGGAGGGGTGGGACACCCCATATTTGACGGAAAAGTAAGCAAACACGGCAAACTAAGTTACCGGGAAGATATATAAGTACCGGAATATCGTTCCTTTCCTTTTCGTCAGTAATACGGCATCAGTATCTATAAATCTCTTCTCTTCGCTGATGAGTAAACCTGTAAGAGTCCTCGGGTTTTGATCTCTGCCTATCTCAAGGCGTATTCCAAGGTGATGCCCACTCGAAAAGTGGGAGTAGAACATGAGCAGTGGGGAGCGGTTCAGAGGGTATCAATCGGCGAACTTGGCCTAATCAGGCGAGTCTTTCCGTGAGGAGAAGCTAAATTTCGATCCACAGCCAACCAAACAAGGAAGATCTGTCCGCGGGGAACTGGAACAGAACTGCGGGTTAGGCACTCGTTCTGATGGAGAAAATTACCCTTTTCATCGGGAAGAAGACCAGGACGAAAATTGAGAGCTGGAGAGAACGCATCTTTGAAGGACATTCGATCCCTTTTATAGGCGAGCCGAGACAGTGATGGCATGTCTCTTTGTTGAGCATCGAGGATGTTTATTTGGTGAGAGGTCATGTCTAGGTTAAAATCCACTCTCACTGGCCACCCACTCTCGAGTGTATATATGATGAGTGGGCAGTCTGTAGAAGCTTGAGGGTGTTGATTTCAGATATCAGGCTTCTCACATAATTCATATCCATCATGCGTGTTGGAAAATGTGGCTGTGTATATAGAGCTGATACTGACTTCGAGGAATTATTGCAAGGTGTTGATATGGGCTTAACAGTAACCAGGAAAAATTAAAATCGAAAGAATAAACTCGAGTAATCATGTGCATTTATTTACTAGATCTTAACAGCTCATATCTCAAAATACGGCAATATCGATATTCTGAACATGCTCTCCAGTGATGGGTGTAAAATTCGGACTTGCTAGTGGCCATCTTGTTATTTACTCAATATTCTCTGAATTCTGCTACAAATTGCGTGTGGCTAGTCTATCTGACGTTTCTAGAAAGGATGTTGGTTCTAAAACTTATATGAAACATTCATAAACCAGTTGCTGGGCCATACCTCAGTTGTGGCCGAAAATCTGTCTTATACCTTACTGGAGAAGCATAAAAGTAATTTCCACCTATACTTCGATTCAATGGGCTAGGAGAGACCCGGAATTAATCATGAAAAATAGAGCGAGCCATGGTCCAACAGAATGGAATACCGATCGGCGTTTGAAGGAAGTATGCTTCTGCAAGCCGAAAGTCGAGAGGTTGGTACCTACCCAGGTGGTCCAGAAAACTCTTAAGATGGGTGTTCTACTTTAGATATCATAGAATTTTTATCAGTCTTAGCCCAAATTTTATCGATCTTAATAGGATATTAGAGAACTACCCTCATCTTAGGATCAGATTATTTTCCCGCTCTTCTATTTTACCTAAGATAAGTTTAAAATCTTAACATAATCTCCTTCTGTATCTCAAACTTTTCTTGGATCGCGTGCTACCTTACCTTCTAAAGGCTGGAATGAAATAACCAATGAGAACATAGTCGAACTAAAAGATAAGGTTAGTTTACTAGTGAATCAGATAAATGCCCACTTTCGATCTATTGTGTGGGTGATTGCTAAGCGTTCAACGTTGAAGCGATGTAGAAATGGGGCTCGGTGATGGGAGTTGACAATTGAGATCTCAATGCTTCCAGAAATCGAAGTCTTTGGCAAACAGATCTGCGGGAGAAAAGATTCGGGTCATCGGCGCAGAAAAAATTAAGTGAGACATGTTACAACAGGTATGACTTTTACTTGAATGACGTTCCGGCGTTGAACGAAACCTTGGTCTCCCTTGATGTCTCACAGCCATGTGTTTTCCCTTGACGTTACAGACCGCTTTGTTCTCACAACGCAAAATATTCATTATCAATATCATGATCGATGTTGTCGCCACCATTCTTTGCAAACCGAGCGTGATGGTGATAGGGCTCATGGCTACGTGCTTGGGGGAAACCACTTGACGCAGTGAGGGAAAATGTTGGCAAATAATAATTTGGTTCGCATAATTAAATCTCAAATGAAGTCATGTCAAATTGCGATGCAAATCTTTTCATTGAAAGTCTAAATGGCTGCTGATGCAGTTACGCTCGCCATGTTGAGGCGGCTATGCTAAAGTGTCTTCATCCTCCCTTGTGGGTATTAGTCGTGAATGAATGTCATGGAGATCGTGTCCGTCCGTCGTTACGGTGTAGTCATGGATGAAGATTTTGTCCCAAAAATGTAAAATCCAACGCCAAAAGCTTGCGCTTAAAAAGTATTACAAGATGATCATCAGAGAGTCGTGAGAGAGAAAGGTAGAAAAGTCATGAGACGTGATACCGCTCACAGGACGGCGCTGATCTCAAGGATGGGGACCTTGAAAGACTTCTGCTCGCAAGTCACCCTGCGGCTAGAGTAGGTCTTGTCGCCAGTCTTGTAGTGAGGGTTCTGCCACTTCTTCTCGTTGCACTTGGGCTTGATGTTGGCGTTGCCCTTGGCCTCGTACCAGCCACCCTCCTTGGCGCAGCCCCAGTGCTGGAAGATGCCAAGCTTGCCCGACTTGCGGTCGTAGGTGAAGGTGGCAGAGTCACCCTTGAGGGGAACGTCGCAGTCGAAGTCAGTGTTGCCGTAGAAGAAGTCGTTGGCCTTGTTAGACTTGGCATGGCAATTGGCCTTGTAGGAGAGGGCAGAGTTCTCGAGGGAGAATTTGACAGTGCCGGTGTTGGTCGTCTTGGTAGGGGTGTTGTGGGTGTAGACGGCCTCGTAGACAAAGTCCGTGACGGTCCATTTAGTGACCTTGCCGCCCTTTGCCATGCAAGACTCCCTCTTCTCGAGTGACAGGGTCTCGCCTTGAGGAGCACTGGGGATGGCCACGGCCAAGGCAGAGGTGGCCATGAGGATGGTGGTAAGGAATTGCATATTGGCGATGGGTTGGTGTGTAATGTGGAGTGTGTGTGAGATAGATGAATGAGAGGGTTGAGAAGAGTCGATGAGAACGATTGAAATGCCGAGTGGTGAGGAGGCTGGTTATTTATCTGTCAAAGAGACTAGGCAGAGCGGGGTGCTGAGGAGGTTGTGATGATGATCTTTGTCTTGATGGGAGAAGATGATCTTTTGGGATTGAAGTCAATGGTTGCTTCTTTTAACCCAAAAGACAAGAGCGGACGGGATCTTCTTTATACTTGTGACTAGGATACCTGTTTACTATGTTAATTTATGCATATTCCTGATTTCACACTGATCAGGACCGAATTCACAGCATTCTCGAGCACAAGCGTTGAGAATGATGGAGATGTCAGTCAAGTGACGTACCACACGTCTCGTATTCCAGCAATTCCTCACCAGGTGGGGCCGTATCTTCAGCTCGGCAGTACGGTTCTGTGCATGTGCATTAGACGAGCTGCCTAAAATAGGACAGTGCAATGACTAACGAGTCCAGAACGTTTGCTTTCGAGATGCTAATATCGCTTGATGAATAGAACAATTAGGAGTACGTTGTATTATCGTTCATCTATGCTACCTTGACGGACGATACATGGCGGACGTCGTAGTGTTTGATGCGGCATACCGTTGGAATGCCATAATACATAGCGAATTACCCCAAAAATAGGTGCAGGCTTCCACTTAATGTCTGCCTGGACCTTCTGTAAGTCAGCGACCAGTGGCCCCGCTTACAGTGGAGGAGGGCTGGTGAACCTGACCTCCATAACATGGATAATGGAACCGCATGAAGCGAAATAATTTGGTAGACCACCACGGCTTTCACACTATGCTTCCCTTTCTTCAGCTCAGGCCCCTAAGTTGCCAAGTCTGTTTCGCATTAACCACGCATCTCGGCGATTTTACAAACTATCGATTGCCAAGGTGGACCGGGACACTAAACACCTTCCGAGCCGTCCTTGAAGTTGTAAGGATGGCTGGTCGGAGCACTGAGCACTGAGCTAACACGGGACATCGGAAGATCACCACAAACTAAGTTAAGAACACCAGCTAATGACTGATCACTGTGAATTACACCTTGAAAAATTGCATCAGGCGATTCTGGAAAAGTCCAACCACCGGTTTAACATAGCCACTGTGTCGGTCAAGAAGAAAACATCAAAATCAAGAAGCTATTGGATGTGATGCCAAAACCAAGCAGCGAATGATATTGTATAACAAGGTCTGTCAGTTACACGTCCACGATGCATGCATGCAAGTCAAAGCATCCTGCATGTACCATTTTTAACCATCAGAGGTGGGTAACACAACAACCAAAATACCTCGTGGCAAGGCCATCAGCTGCACCGTGTCTCGCCCTGACATACGGATACATACTCTTCTGCAATAGCAGCCAGAAAGAATCATGGGTGAAGCATCAAAAATAATGAGGAGGTTGGGCTTCCCCGATGTGCCGTGCCGTGCCCCTGGATCGAGACCCCGACTCCAACTCCGCTTTTACAATCTATCTTGGGCCGATCGACAAGTCCACTCCTTCGCATAAACGAGAGCAACAACAACGGTGATGATGCATTTCTCCGTCTTTGATCGAATGTTCAATCTTTGTTCTCAGCTTAACGTCATGTTCTCGGAGTCGACGGAGGCCGGACCCTGCCCTAGCTGTTACTTGTGGCTTCTTACTACAGTCCGTCGGCAACGTTCCTCTCAATAGTTCCGGATATACACGCCTGTTAGCGTTCCACAGTTAATTCAGCGACGGTTACCAGCTGACGTTGAATCTGCTTAAATTCACCGCCTGGCTATTGTACCTCGACCAATAAATATTTCCAAGAGAGCGGTCTGCGACGCGACCGGTCGATTGCTTTACTGACATTTCACGACGCTGGGCGATGGCATTGACCGCTAATACAAAGTAGAGCCAGATCTAGACCCTGTGTCACCCCGCGACAAAGCCTCGACAGGGATCTCCCCACTGGCCTCATTACTTGCATCATGCTCATGCATGGTGTTGCTAAACATGGCATCGATCCACGTCCACCGCCAGGAACGTCGATGTTGGAAGATCGACAACGGAAAGAAATCTGTGGAGTTTCCTGACGTTTACGTGACATCGTTTTGTCTCCCGTAGCGTCATTCTCGTTGCCGTGTTTGTCGATGTCTCGCGAATCTCTTCTGACTGCCTCGGGCGGAACCACGTTTCTATGTGCAACATGCACGGCCTCGTATCTTGCTTTAGCTTACGGGCCGCCGACTCCGGAGCCGATTGACGACATGCCATGTTCCGCTGCCGGAATAAGCTGGGACTTTGTTTGTGCAATGGTACAGCAGCTTTGTGCAAACTCAGGTACCCGGCGGTGACTGGGCATATGACGTCTAAGCTGAACGGTCGCCTGCAGAAGATCGAGGTGAACATTCCAGAAGACAACGCCGTTTGTTTCAGTGTGGAACTTGACCAATGATTTGGATGGCGCCATCTTGGCCGTTTACTTGATCCATGTATGTCTAGTTTGTATCTTGAAGAAACGTTTGGCACGGCACTTGCAAATTCGCAGACGTCTCTTCGGCTAGATTGGGATTGCTCAGTTGGTTCCATGTCCTCAAGCTTTCAAGGTCGTTTGTGTTTATCAGCTCCATGATTCGAGTACAGCACGATGACTTTGTAAGATGGCCGGTCCTGGTTGCGTTTGCACTGGTGATTCCATGAGTGTGTAATTTCGGAGTTTTGCTGGAATAAATACGATGTCAAACGGCCCATCTTGCTATTCGAACAGAACTCGCTTCGGGTATGAACTGTAACGATACAAGATCTTGTGTCTTTTTCCAGAAAGTTTGACTTGTCAAGTGACATAATCCGGATGACGGACCAGCTGGCTTCAGGGTCGCACATACCTCGATACAGTTTGCTCGGAAGGACATCAAGGGTTTGCAATACCATCTCAAGTAACAAATATGGTTCTTTGTCAAGTTCTACTGCTATCACATGGGCAGACGAAGATATCGCTTGATTGTGTCTTCGCTTAGATGATTACTCCGATTCGACAAACGTCGAGCCCGAGCTTCATATTGAACATAAAACTAGACACTATGAAAGCAAATGATAACATCACAAGCTTCTGATATTTTGAAATCAATGAACAGTGGAAGGCCATTTCTCGCTTCGTTATCGGACCGATCGATGGAAACAATAATCAATTATGTTCTCTTGGCGCCTCTCAAATCCCATCATCGTTAGTTATTCTCGTTTTCTTGATGTCACATGTCAGCTCAAGCATGTTAACGCCAGAATGGACTGTTTGGTGTAATTCATGACTAGAGCCTAAGGCTTGTAGGGGACTTGACAATTTCCAAAGATTTTCAAGAGAAGGTAGATACCGGTGTAAAATATATGTTGATCAATTTCAAGCTTTTACCCATCTTGTGTGATAGACACTCGCCCTGAGAGTATTCAAATTAAGTAGCAAATAATTGGGAATCATCCACGAAAGCTTAGCGTAGACCAACCAACTGAAAAGAAAGACGTTCTTATCAATCTAACGATATGTCAAGGCTGAATCCTCTATCCATACTTCTGTCCTCAGTCTAAGGAAGTCTCTTTCCTGATCGTGTAGCCTGGCCAACCTCAGAGTTGGTAGTATCTTCGGCGTATCTCTTATACGCAATAATGTATCGTTCATCTGCGCTCCACGTGTCTTTGACGCTGTCACGATCGAGGATAGCGTCATACCACTTCTTCCATCTCTTCCAAACATCGCCATCTTTGCCCCCACCAGATGTGGGAATTCCATGACCACCCTCTTTGTAATGGTCGATTAGGAACAGGCGCTTCGCCCAAGGTGCCAAGCAGATATCCACAAGACTGAAATTTGAGCCTAGGAACCATGGACCCTCGGGATCCATTTCTTCCACAAGAGTCTTGATACGACCTTGGATCTCGTCTCTCGCCTCATCTAAGCTGAAAGGCTTGTCTGGCGTGTGCTGCATGAGCCTATACCATGAAGGAATGATGCGCGTGCTGATATGGTCGATCCAGATGCGGCATCGAGCCCTCTCATACGGGTCTGTGGGTAGCAGATGGGGACCGTACTTGGACTCGTCTGCGAACGCATCCTCAAGGTATTCGCAAACAATGTTACTCTCAAATATGGGCTTCTGTTCTTTGCCTTTGGCATCAACAGGAACTGCGAGAGTGGGAACTAGTCCGCGGGGGTTCAAGGCCATGAAGTGAGGCTCCTTCTTGTAAGGATTGATCTCGACATATTGATGAGGAATGTTCTTCTCGTGAATTGTGATCCACGTTCGCTGGACGAAGGGGCAGAACCAGCCTCCATAGAGCTTCAATGGATGCTCCTCTGCATGTTGCGCAGCGAACTTGGCAGCAGAACCAGAAGGCTCAGGAGGGAGTGAAGTATCAACATTGGTCATGATGTTTCTTCTCGTGCAGTTTAACAGAGTTTTACGTTTAGAGAATGCTGAGAATACAGGGCGCAATAGGTGAAGTTGCTGCATGAAGACTGGTTATCAACTGAGGTTCAAATGAATGACGTGCGTGTGCCGATGCAATTGTGGAGTTTAAAGCAGGAAAGCAGCCTCGGTTATAAGACAACATTTTGTATTCAGTTAGATACACAGCGAGAGCGTCATAGATTTTAATATCGTCTTTCAGTCGCAATATTGAGCATTTATAGCATTTCGCGACTTACACATGGTTTCTTACATGTGAGAAATTACCGTAATAGTATGCTGATGGCGACCTTAATTTCAGGTAGTCCCACTATAAGACCTCCGCACTGTGACATCCCGCTCAAAGACCATAGTAAGCACAGTGCTCCATGCATAGTTGACACAGTTTTCTTATCGTTATCGGAGCTATCGCATGAAACTTGAGCACCTTGTTCTGTCAATTGATCGTCAACACAAAAATGTCTGATTCAGGAGGGTCGCGGTTTACGCCGCAAAATAAAACCACTCACGAACGATTATCGACGCATACCGTAGGTCTTGTCGCCCTTTCCGATTTCCGCAAGCGCCGCGCCGAAGTCCTCGAACAACAGGAGCGCGAATCTCGCGAAGCTGCGTTTTCAGGCACGTCTACACCGGATGCCTCCCGAACAGGCACTCCTGACAATGCTGGCAGTGATACTGGAAGTGGCGCGCGGCCATTGAAGAAGAAGAAAAAGAAGCAGGGCAAGAAACTTTTATCATTCGATGATGAAGAGGGTGGTGATGATGAGGAGGCACCAATCAAACCGAAACCGAAGGCCAGGAAGAGCAGCGCGGACGACACCGCAGCAATCGAAGGCGAATTCAAGACCAAATTCAAGGCCAATGCTTCGGTGGGAATCGTGCCAAAAGCCATGACCAAATCTGCATTGCGCAAAGAAGCTACCGAACGAGACACCCTTCGCCGCGAATTCTTGGCTATCCAAGAAGCCGTCAAAGCGACCGAGATCGCGATACCCTTCGTCTTCTACGATGGCAGTAACATCCCTGGCGGTACTGTTCGGGTCAAGAAGGGCGATTATATATGGGTATTTTTGGACAAGAGCCGAAAGGTTGGCGCAGAGTTGGGTGTAGGAGAGAAGGCAAATGCTGCAAGGGAATGGGCCAGAGTTGGCGTGGACGATTTGATGCTTGTTCGCGGAACTGTCATCATACCTCACGTAAGTTACTATGCTGGTCGCGTCGTTGAACAGTTTCTAATTGCTCGTCTAGCATTATGACTTTTACTTCTTCGCTATGAATAAGACTCATGGCCCCGACGGCGAGCCTGTCTTCAAATACAGCCCGGAACCCCCTCGGAGACCTGAACCGACTGTTGATGAAGGCCCTACCGAACCCCTCGTCACGTCCACCTCGAAAGCAGCAGCTGTTAAAGCTCTCCCCGACGTAAACACCCTCGAGGGTGCTGACGAAGATCCCACTCTCACTAAAGTTGTCGACCGGAGGTGGTACGAGAAGAACAAGCATATTTTCCCCGCCAGTATGTGGCAAGAGTTCGATCCGGAGAAGGACTACGGGAAGGAGGTGCGGAAGGATGCTGGCGGTAACACGTATTTCTTCTCTCGCTGAGATGATGCTGTCGATGGTCACAAAACATTGATGTCGTTTGGAAGTGGGTGTGTCGATTCTTTGGCGTTGGATCTGTCACCATTGGATCACGTATTGGGTTTGGTTGAGAGTTCACAGAGGAACTCGAGTCGCGTTGGAAAGACCTCAGCCGAAGAGCATCCAGACTGCCCAGCATGCACCTGCGAGCACCCACCAACCAGGCCAGAAGAGCATGAGGAAAACCACGTTCCCACTGCCGAGGATAAAGACGGCGAATTCGTACCAGAGCTTCTTCCGTAATCTCTGGATATTCTTCGAGTTCCAAGCACCCACAACGGCTTGGCTGGACATGTTGAAGCCGTGAAAAGCGCTAAATTTTGCTGCGACGAAGGCCTTCAGGGCCACAATTTTGCTCGTATAGAGGACGGCAGCGAACGTGATGCTTGCGAAGAAGCAGGCATGGAGGCAGAGGAAGACGGAAATCGAACCAACGAGGCTCTGGAATCGAAGGGCAATTTGTAGGGCCGGGCCGATCAACCTGATGAGATCGGAGCGGGGATGCGTCGAAACGCTCAGGTCCACTTTGGAAGCGGTTAGAAGCGTTGCCTTGTCCATGATCGCGATCTGGGAATAGAGGCTCGGTTATGGAAGATTGTTGGATACACCAAGATCGAGAGTTGATCGAGAGTTGGGCCGACACAAAGAAGCTTAGAGAAAAAACAGAATATCTTTGACACATTCAACGAACCCCCACCACAGACAATATCAACAGGTCCATGGTGTTTATATCTAAACTCGCCTTTAGTTCCCAACCCCCACATCCTCTCTAGTTAATCAATCAACTCCAGTCTATAAGCGGCAAATGCGAGGCTTTTTTCGTCCAGATCAGTCACAAGTTCTCGCTTCTACAGGCACATTTCGCTTCTGCCAAACTTGACTTGCCGACAAGAAAGCTTCAGACCTCCCACGGGCCCGCTTCCAACCCCTCATCTCGCTCCGTCAAGTTGCACGCGACGACCCACGCCGACACGTGGGGCCGCTGATTCGTTGCTCGGGAGACTCTTCATGACAAAGGATACAGCAAACGCGGGATAATCGGTAGCATCTGGTTGGTCTCTGGGCGTGGGGAGTTTGTCTCGCGAAGCTGCCGGATCTAGATGCACGATCTTGGCGCCTCTGAAGGACCCTGAGTAAGTGACTGCGCCGCACGTGGTCGCGGTGTCTTCTTTCGAGAAGCCAGAGGACATCAAACATGGGAAAGTCAATTGATGCCGTGTGTGTGGAAACGGCACTTTGGGTATGGGATAGGCTATACTATGGAGTAGTAGAGCGGGAGCCAAGCCCAATGGCCGACTCCACGTGGTGACCCGGCTGCCGTCGTTCGTCCATCGGCCCGCTTGAGAATAAGCTGATCTTTGGGTGTTCCGGGATTTATTCGGTCGGAGGACGACCGAGTACGGCATTCTCAAGTTGTATTTGAGAGTTGCATTTGAGGCCGGATCGCTTAATTTCCGTCTATTCGTCTTGCACTTGGCACGGCAGTTCAATAAACCTTGGTCCCCTGTTGATATCCCTGGCTGCAACTCCAAGCGACGATCATCCGTGGACCGTGGCAGATTCCGCTGTGTGGTCGTCTTTGACCGGGACTCAAAACAAGACCCAGAGCATCCAGCTTCGGTAAATCTCGTTAATAGAAAGAAATAAGGATATGGCTTGTTTAAGTAAGTCCTTGAAAGGTTGAAGGGCTCATACCTAAGCCACTATTGCCTTTCTGTCGCCTTTGCTGTATAGTCACAGTTGTTAACGTCTGGCTACACTTGAAAGTTCGCTTCCGAGCCCTCCCCCACGCCTAGACCCTCCCACGACTACCTAGGAATTTGAGCCATCATAATCCAAAACACGTGAAGAAACGTGTATTACATGTTTAGACTTGCTCCATTACGATCATTGGCCAGTATCATTGCACGCTCACACTGGAGTTGGCTGGATAGAAGTAACAAGCGGAGCTATATGCTGTTGCTACGAACAAGATAACATATCGTCGATGCAATATTTCTTCACCACTATATAACTGATTAACAGTGTCAGACCTTTATCACTCGAGCATCCGTGAAGCCAAATATTGTAGCGTTCATCATCTTCAGATAAGAGAACTGTTAAAGATGCAGGCAATTGTTGCAGATTTCAACGAATATGACTTGAACGAGGCTTTATTAGTATCTTCGTAAGTCAGCCTATCTATATTCTCGCGTTGTCTCGTTCCAATACCGAAACGAAGCATCCAATGAATATTATTGGTCTTGGCCTGTTTTTCGACTAGTTACAAATAAATTTCAAGATAAAGCATATAATGTGACTAGCAGAATAAAAGTTGATTTAAATTCAACTGTAAAGTGCCTTGTATTTATTCTAATCCTCGACTTCGCCAGCATCTCTAACCATGGTCGTGTACTTTCTTTTATATCTCTAAATTACGCATTTGTTTTCTTTGCCTCCTTTAGATCACTTCGGTTCTGTATCAGTTTAGACATCTCCTTTGCAGTCTCAGACTCCAGCTTCGAGAAGCCCTTGATAACTCCCTCACGGTCGCCCATACCCATCTCCTGGCTCATTTTGAATTTTCCTCCCATTTGTGTGATATCGATTTCAATACCAATAATGCTCTTCTTCAATAGCTCGACGAACCGATCAGGCGCATCGGTAACCTTCCAGTCCACAGGGTTATCACCACCAGTAAAGCCCATGACGTTGGTCTCGGCGTGGTAGCTCAAATCCGAAATCTGCTTGGCGAGGAACTCTCCTGCTTCGTCAGACTTTGTGTCATAAAAGATCTTGGCGCGGCCGTAGACTTGAGCTGCAGCGTAATTCCATGTAGGAACAACCTTGCCAGTTGTGGGCTTGGTCTCTGTATAAAACTTGGGCGTGACATAGTGTTGAACAGGAGAGTTGAAGATGACGATAACGTCTTGCTCGATGACATTGTTGAGTTGTGGGTTTTCGGTGAGATTCTCGATCATAGCCTTGCTTTGAGGATTGACCCTGGCGATGTGACCTCGTAGTTTTCCGAGCTCATTCTCGCTTGTCTCGTCTTCTATATCTAGCACAAAAGGGATGTGGCTAGTCTGAAGGAAGGGGAAGTTGGGTGAGGAGATGGCGGTAGTGAGAAGACCCAGTGGATTCTCTCGAATCAGCTTCCGGAGCACTGGAAGCTCTGGCTCTGCGTGTGGTCCCTTGATATACATGACTTATAATCCTGTCTATGAGTTTAATAGTAAAGAGAGGTTACGGAGTAAAGATAAAATACGAATTCAAATACGGGGGAACGGGGTATTTTGTGCTGGAGCAGGTTATGGTTTAAGTAGCACACAATCATCCAATAGGGGTCCTAATAATCATATGCGTAACAGAGCCCAGAACCTTGAACCAATTACTACAGTCCTAATTCCAATTGCAGGGTGCTTGGCTCAACTTTCTCCTCGGGGTTTGCTTACACTGAGTGGCATCGAAGCCGATCATATGGAATCATCAGATCCCTGCATATTTGAAGTGCCATATTTTACCTAGAAACGTTCTAGTGATGTGGGCACGTATAAGCCTGGCGGCGTTAGCAACACAAACTACACAGAGCATCGCGAGTCCATTCCTGTTTCATTCAAATTGAACGCCTGGCCTCTTTCGTCACTCCAGAGTCGGAAGTCATCAGTAGACACTGACCAAAGGCACAGGCCAAACTTGTCCAATTTTGTCAACAGTTACGTCGTCTCAGTGCTAAGAGTTGCTAAGCCCTACTGAGTACCCCACAAACTGTTTCATTGCTGCAATGTCCGAGCCATGGTCACAGATGCGGTTCTGGCTCGATTCTTTGATTGGCTGGGGATGAGATCTTGGCTTTGGAATCATTTTGTAGCATGCGGGGCTGCGGGGACAAATGGTTCGATGTCCAGAACGCTCGTGTTGAACCTTCACCATGTACATGGAGTCAAGTGTTTCGATGTGCCGATCATTTCATAGTTAGAGTCACGGCATACAACTGGTGGATAACCTAGCTACCTTAGTTTGAGGAAACATTGTGAAGTCTGGTAATACCTAATCGAGTAGTTGAACAGATCAACCAGGATGAGTACTGGCATGGCCCTAGCTGGTATACTTCAAAGAACCCGTCGGTGAAGTATCGTGCGACATTTACTACAGAACGGCCATTGCCATGTGCTAGACACCAATATTATTGAAAAAGTACCCTGGACTCAACGGCTATGTGCAGCTGCTTGAGCGATAGCTGTATAGACACAAAAAACATCGACGAGTAACAAGCCCCGTTGGCTCAGTGGTAAAGCGTATCACTAGTACTTCCGGTTCTCCAAGAACTAGATACAACATGATAAGATCACTGGTTCGATTCCAGTACGGGGCATCTATCATCAGTCCACAGCTTTTCTGTCTCAGAGGAGTGGTTCTTTTTTGCTGTTTTCCATCATTCATCTTTCAACATGTCCGTCATACAAATAGCTTACAGTTGGTTTCGACCATTTACACGAGCAAGCCGCACGGGATTCCGTCCGCCATTGAGCAGGAGCAAGTGACATACTTCTTTCTAAATCTGACGTCCATCTATATGTTCTCACATTATCATGTATAGACCGACCATTCAAGCAAGAATTCAAGTTGGTTTGTCGCAAGTCAAATAGATGGAATTGTTTCAGTGCTCTCAAGACTTCGCATCAAAGACTGCTTTAGTATTGTCACTCTTGTGCTGGTTTGATTATTGGTTTTGTTCGTCAGGTTCATATAACTCACTTTGCTGATGGACCAATGTCACTGAGGAATAACAAATTCAACCTCCGCGCTGTCAAGGGCCCCCCAAGTAGAAACAAGATGACTCATTGAACAACGAATGATGGGCTGGACATAAAAGATAGTCATGGCTCCTAATAGAACTACCACACTACTTTCGAATACATACATAGAGGTCAGTCTCTCGACCTCTATTCCTAGAATAGTGGCTCGTTAGAAGTAAACATCTTTATGTCAGACTGATGCGGGAATGTATATCTTTTACTATAGCTCTGGTAGCAATGTTGGTGAGTATGTCTGTCTTGATGCTTTAATGAACTTCACTGCTGAGGGATTATAGTAGCCCGTCAACAAATTAACACTTGTTTAGCTAATATTCTGATATGGGTATAGAGTGGGCAACAGGTATGGCAGATTCTAGGATAAGTAAGGCAACATTTCTTTCACAAATCATACCAGAGTGAGACTATCAAGTATTTGAAATATTTTACTAATTTATCCAATGGGTCTTCAAGATCCCAAACGCCATGCACTATGAACTTGATGCTAACCCGGCTTACAACTAATCATGAGTTTCGTTACTTAAGCAGCCACGGGGACGACCTTGTTGTCCTCTTTGACCTCCTCCTTGGCAGCACCATTGCTGCCATTGGCTCCATTTGTGCCGTTTTCTCGCTCCTTCAGAACAGCTCGCACACCTGGTAGGATGTATCGACCGTAATCAATAGCATCGTTCAGGTTGTCGTAACCACGGATGGAGATGAGCTCAGCGCCGAGGTCAACGTAGTCAAGAATAGAGTCAATAATGGTCTGGTGAGATCCGACGAGGGCAGTAGAGGCACCGCGGGCATTGGTGGCAGTAACGGTAGGGTACCACAGAGCACGGTCTTGGACCTCACCCTTCTTAGCGATATCGAGCAGACGCTGGGAACCAACGTTCTGAGGACGGTTGTCATTGGGAGCAGCCTTGCCAATGCCCTTGGGTCGGTTCTCCTTCAGGGCATCCAAAGTTCGGTGAGCCTTAGCCCAGGCAATCTCCTCGGTATCGCCGATGATAGGTCGGAAGGTAACCCAGATGCGAGGGCGATCCTTGCGGCCGGCCTTCTCAGCCTCGCCGTAGATACGGTCGATCTGCTCCTTGGTCTCCTTGAGAGGCTCGCCCCAGAGGCCGAAGATATCGGCGAGAGAGCCGCCAATGCGGTAGGCGTCGTCAGAAGAACCACCAACGGAAACGTCGATGTGGCCGTTGGTAGGACGGACCTGGTTGGAAAAGTTCTTGAAAGTGTAGTACTTGCCCTCCCAGTCGAAAGGCTCAGTAGAGGCCCAAGCACGTCGGAGAATCTTGATGTACTCCTCCTGACGGGCATATCGCTCCGTCTTGTTCAGAAAGTCACCCTCACGGGCCTGCTCGGTATCATCTCCACCAGCGATGAAATGGACAACAACTCGGCCCTTGCCGAGCTGATCAAGAGTGGCGAGGGCCTTGGCAGCGACGGTAGGGTAGAGGGTGTTGGGACGGAGGGCAATGACAATCTTGATCTGCTTGGTCACAGCAAGGATAGTAGCACCGATGGTGAAGGGGTCAAAAGAAGAAGAGTGGTAGGGGATAAGAGTATAGTTGAACTCATGGTCGTCAAGGGTTCGAGCATAACGAACAAGGTACTCGGGGTCAATTCCAGCACCAGGAATGGGGTTAAGCTCCGTAGAAGCGTTAGGGAAGGTTAAGCTGATGAACTCGGTAGGCATCTTGGCGGTCGGTTTAATTCGAACTGGCGAAGAACTGTTTAAGTAAGACAAACACCAGCTAATTCAGAAGAGATATCATAAACTCTTTATATTTCACCAAGATGTGCCTTGGGGTTGCTTTTGACCCGTTGTATACGCATGCTAGTAAAGTCTCATTATTAATCTGTAGTATGGCGAAATATTGCGACACATGTTAGATGATCACGCCTTCGCACCCACCCCGATGTCGGCTAATCAGATCAATTATGTCCCGCAATTGAGAGATATCGTGGAGAATGAGCTTTTATTTTGATATTTAGCATTGTGAAGAATCAAGTTTCCTGTTGTGGTCAAGTTTGTTGCTACTTGGGTCTCCGAGTCTATGCTTTGACGCTATATCCAAGACATATGCTCCTCGGGATAGCCAAGTCGACTCACTAGCCTTCGGGTCCGAAAGCTTCTCCTCCTCTGCCAAGAACACTTCAGATCTTCTTCAAGGTTCCCCGCTCACTGCCCCTCCAGATTGCTTGTAACTCCCTTATCCGACAGGGTCCTCGATGGCGTCAGAAGGAACCAGGCCCACTATCATGACACATGCGGCCACCACCGGCGGGTCAATTGTATCTTAGTTCACCATGAAGAAGACAATTGAGATGTTTCATTGGAGAATTATGTCGAAATTGCGTCTGACAGGTCTTGGTTAGTGGCCTGATTCAACGTTATCAGCTCAGTGATGGGGGCCTTAACAAGGTGTCTCGTTCGATCAACCGGCCTTCAGCTGAGGGTATTGCCGGAGCAGTGAAGGCCAACTGTATCCTCATTGATAAGCTCAAGTCTTTATCCCTCCCGCATGTAGGTTCCTGCCGAGTGGGATACGTGGGAACTTTGAGCTAGAGTCCGAGTTCGCATTTGTTTTGCTTCAATGGAACCCATCGCAAACACTTCATTACTCCCAGTTTATTGATTTAGCTGTAGTTTTGGGAGTCAGCCTTGGAGATTCTAGCCGTCGCATATTACATCAATAATATATGAAATCGGAAGGTATGTGTTATTCAACTTGGCTGGCTACTTAAGCCTCGAGTATTTTGTTTCTGTACTCTCTTTCAACTAATGATGCCATACTTCTAAATTCTATGCGAGGCTAGTTTTCTCTATCGGTTGTGTTTTATGACTTACATTGAAATCAAAATCGATGAGTTCCTTCATTCTGGAATCCTTGAGCCATGAGCCCACCTGAATTCTACCATTAAAATAGTTAGCATCGCCGCCAGTCACTTTGAATAACGATTCGCCAAGAATAAAGGAGAGAGCTCTTTAGTACTACTATTAGTTTTTAGCATATTATGAAACTTGACCCTGTCGATATATTGAGCATCTAGAATGACCATAGTATTGAGTGTGAAAGCTGACTACATAGGTTGTCGAACTGTAGCGTTGTGTTTCTGACTTTGGGATTCCATACTACTTGAGAAAGGTAGAAATATATGTAAGTCATCACACTTTTAATTTCACGGAATAGAAGCCCTTGTATCTCTTCTGCAGTCGTTCAATTGCTTATGAACGCAGTATCAATTGGGACTGGTAGAAGACCTTTCAGCCTCGAATCTAACTCATCTATATGTAAGTAACTTCTGGCTTATTAATATCTATTGCTGTTTTCAAAATTGCATTCTTTTTCGCCTGGGCTACATGATAAGTACTATGAAGGATTTGACTTTTAGATTATAGTACGGATTCGTAACGGCATGGTTTACACGATCCGATCGAAACTAACGTGCAATAGCCCAAGACCGTTGAGTTTCAGATCGCCCTTCCGTATCGATACGCATATCTAATTTAAATTGACAACAAGATGTTATCGAGTTAGTCCTTTTCGACGAGTCCCAAAACCATTGGCTTTTGATAAACTATTGATGCCAATCTTATACACAGCTGTACTATGTTGGCTGAGTTTTCATTTTCAAGTCAGATTGACAATTGTTCTTAGCATCCTAACCACTATCAGAGTCTTTAACTATAAATTTACATTAAACTTTCCAGCTAATCCTAAATGAGTGGCAGGACAGAAATTTGTCACCAGTTACTTGTGACAGGTTCTGTAACCAGACGTAGGAAGTTTCGTGTCGATGCTTGGGAGTCCTTTCCATACGTTCGGGTGATTTTCTATTATGAGGAAGTTCATCGTGCAGACTAACTTAACTAGTAGGAAAAAGCCGTGTCTTCGATATCAATATCAGAGAAAGAACGTATGCTAAAGAGGCCTCCGCAGCAACCGAGTCGGTTATCGGCAACAAAGATATCGAGCAGATGTGTTGTATTGCATACTTTGTAATCTCTTACTGTCGAGCCTTGGCGAAGCCAGGACATCACAGCTGAAAACAAGATTGAGCATACGCGTACGAGTTAGACGAACGTCATACAGTTTTGAGATAAGTGCTTATTCTGCATACAGTTCGCTTACAGCGGCGAATTGGGATTTAATCCGACCTCAATTGGCATGTCCGTACAAGACTCTGTCACATTTGTGTAGCGGTTGTATCCCTGGTCGCCAAGGCCTTGTATCTTGTTCATTCACTTGGAAAGTTCGGGACTTCGGGGTATTCATTGTGTTTGAATGAACAAATGCTCACAATCAACCAGGATGTACTCTCGGGCTCTCGGATGATAAGTTGCTCCGCTTTCAAGAATCGGGAATGTCGCACGATAAAGGCCCACATCTAATTTCCCATGATGACCTCAATCAGGAGGCCGCCTATTTCGAATCACTTGCTTCTTTGGGAATCTGAGACTTGTACTTTAAGCCCGTTTCAAATCCGCTAGAATAAAGACCGAGCCATTGTACAACTGTTGAGCCTTCCATTACTGCGCACAACGTTTGCACACAGAGACGACCCACATCTTCAAGTTACCCTGGATTCTCTTTCAACATGCATTCCAAAGCGGAGTTTCTTAGGTACGCGAGTATGTAAATCACCCTCTAGTTAAGTAATATCGCTCTAACAATTGATAGGTCCGAATGAGATGCGGACAGTAGCCCGTGAGGATGTTGGCTACTATCACGCAGTTGTCATTGGCGCAGTCTACAACTTCGCCGAGGAGGTCGATATCAAGTCTCCTCAAACCTATATTCACGCTCTAGAACGTTGCATTGAGGAACATCCCTTCTTCTGTGTCACAGTTGGGGATAGAAGCACCGACAAGGCTTACTATGAGCGTGTGCCAAGCATCAATGTCGAGGAGCACATCATCATCGTCGAGGACCCAGCGGTCGAGACTAACTCTCTGGACGCCATTGGAAACTCGATGAAACCTGAGCTGAACCGTTCATTGGTCTCTGCTGGTATTCCTCCGTGGAGGATTGTTGTGCTCCCTCTAAGCCCGTCCCAGTGCCACGTTACCTTCTCCTACTCTCACACTATTGGTGATGGCATCGCAGGAGTTGCTTTTCACAAATCTTTCCTCGCTGGGCTGAGAGAAACCCCGGCAACCCCACCACCGGCTATCATTGCTCCTCCAGCCAAGCCTCTACCAGAGCCTTATGACACCCCAGAAAGGCTCAAGATTTCGTGGTCATTCCTGCTGGCACCTGTGATTGCCAACTTTATTCCATACTGGGTCGTTAGACTCCTCGGTTTGAGGGTCTCAGCATCGAACGTGAACGAGGGCACGTGGGCTGCAACACCCATGTTTTTTGACCCTGAAACATACAGGAACAAGCTCAAGATCCGCCAAATTGAGGCATCTCAAGTCAACAAGGCCATTGAGCTTGCGAGAGCGCACGATGCGAGACTGACAGGAGTCATGCACCAGATCATCGTCCGCGCGCTCAGCAACGCCATCAGCGATGAAAAAGTGACCAATTTTGTCCCGCAAACCGCTATCAATATGCGAAGATCCATCGGCATGTCCAACGACGTGGCAACGGATGCAGTGTCCGGATGCTACACTGTTCACATGCGCAATGCTGCCACAGGTCCCTTGACCGAACAAGAGTGGACATCAGCGAGTGAAGCTACCAAAGAGTTTGCAGATGCTTCCGTCAAGCTCCAAGACAACCCTCTTGGACTGCTGCGATATGCCTCCAGCATCAGAAGCTGGACGCTAGGAAAAATTGGAAAGAAGCGAGATGCGTCATATGAGCTTAGCAACGTTGGCGCATTTGACGGAAATGGGCCAGAAAAGGAACAGGTCGAGGTGACCAAGTTGACATTTGGGCAGCCTGGTCACGTTGGCGGTTGCGCCATCTGTTTCAATGTCGCCTCTATCAAAGGAGGGGATTTGGTGTACACGGCGACGTGGCAGTTGGGCGCATTGGGGCTTGGTGATGAGGCGGAAGAGGAGAAGGTTGTGGAGGAGATATGCGCAAACATACAGCAGGGCTTTAACGACCTGGCTTAGTGAGACATGGTTCTATACAACTCGATAATTCTCGATTAATGTTTAATACACTATTGGTCAATATTGGCAATTGCGAGAATCTGCCTAAGCTTCTCACCATCAAGATATGACCCTGTCGATCAAGACGGACTTGGCAACAGATTCGATTTGGTGTGGCTCAGCAGCCCGTAGATCTCGGACTCGCAAAGCCCGAAAGGCGAACAGCCGATCTCCACAACCACAAAGAGAAGAACGCAGCGCCTCCCAAGCCACAGCAGCTGCGCGTAGCATGTCACTCCAGCACGGTAGTGGTTAGATCGAGCTTACGGGCTTCACGTGTGGCTTAGTCGCAGTCACTGCGCCCACTGATACAATGGATCTGAATGGCCCGTGACGCAAGGAGCCTTGTCAGCTAAGGCGCATTTGCGACGGGGACTAAGCTAAAGCAGCTGTTGCTGTAACGGTAGCGACGGCTACAGTAACGTGAACAAGCTGAACCGTTTAGTATTAAAGGCGGGGGAGGAGCTGCCATTGTCCAGAACTCTACTCCATCATCACCAACACTTGTCACTCCAACGATCCTATTGATCCATCGCTTACATTCCATCTATCTATCTACCTTCAACAACACTATCACCATGTCCGCCAACGATTATTACGGCAGTGGTAACAGCGGCTACGGCCAGCAGGGTGGCTACCCTCAGCAGCAGAGCTACGGTGGTCAACCCCAGTATGCTCAGCAGGGCGGATATCCTCAACAGGTTTGTCTTTTTCATCAACCCAACTCTTACTTATACAGCTTTTAACATTATATCCAGCAACAATATTCTCAGCAGCAACAGCAGCCCCAAGGCTACGGGTACAGCCAGCAGCACCAGCAGCCTCAATACGCCTCACACTCCCCACAGCCCGGCTATAGCTCTCATCACGCTCCTCCCGCCCAGCACGGCTACCCCCAACAGCAAGGCTACTCCCAACAACAAGGCCACGACCAGCGTGGTTCATCTCCCTACCCTCCCCAGCAGCACGGCGGTTCGCAGTACGGCGCTCCCGCCTATCCCCAGGGAGGCGCTCCAGGACAATACCCTCCCGGCCAAGCCGGCCCCGACGGTGACCGTGGTCTCGGAGCTACACTTGTCGGTGGAGGTGCCGCTGCTTGGGCCGCGCACTCTGCTGGAGGTGGTCTTCTGGGTAGTCTCGGCGCTGCTGCGGCTGGTGCTATTGGCGCCAACGTGCTCGAGAACAAGTTCGGCAAGAAGAAGAAGGACAAGAAGCATAAGAAGGATAAGAAGCACAAGACCCGGGGTATCAACGGCAGCTCTAGCAGCAGCAGCAGCGACTCTGACTAATGATCCATGTTAACGACGGGATACGCGGAGTTTGGGTGTCGGGATTGCACTGTGCTATTAGATATTGTTTTTGCGAATAAATTGTTTCTATTCTTCAACCTCTGATGTTTTCATGTGATACAATGACATATAAGTGACCCTGCATCTTAACGAACGTTATGTTACACATCAGATTCCCTGTCAGGACCCTAAAAAATAAGCTCAAGTGCCAAGCCTTCAAGCTTCTTGGCTGAAATCATAGCTGTTTCCGAACCCTCGGTTCATGTAATTGTAGAGCACAGCCTCCCTGCTCACCCAATCCACCGGTACATCCAATCCCAGCTTTCCCTTGCTTTCAAGCTCTTCTAAGATCGGTTTCACATCTTCACCCAGCTCAAGCCTCATTTGGTTCCTGAACCAAGGTGCAAAGTGGATCATGGCCAGCATGACTCTGGTCTGTTGCGTCATATTAGGCATTCCTGCATGCCAGAGTCTCAAGTCTCGCACGATGAGACTGCCCTTCTTAATGACGGGCTGTATAGGAGGTGAGACCTCTTGGCGCTGGCGGAGCAGTTCTTCTCTGATGCGACCGCTGGCTCTCTCACCGTGGGCGCCCTCTTGCGCATCAAGTCCAAACCCGCTGTGAGTGCCAAGCCAGATCTCAGTGGATCCGTTCTCGGGTGTCGCTGTGACAAGAGGAACATTGACAACAAGAGCGAAGGGATGGTCTGGGTGCGCAAAGTCTGCGTCTGAATGAACGGGTTGTCGCTGGGGAGTATCTCCAGGAAGAGTAGCCATTGCAGCATTTGCGGAGCAAAATGTCCACTTGGGTCGAGGGCCCATCATGGCAGTTGTGATTTGTGTAGCGACTGGGTCTAAGACGATCGTGTAAGTCAGGTTGTCTCTAGTATTGAAGTGGAAGACATACTTGTAAAGATTGAAGGTAAAAAGTATTCAGCAACAGGAGGCGCATCCTGCTGAATATTTCCCTTGTTGTAGTTGAAAGGACCCTTGTCGCCTCGGCTCTGGAGTTCATAAGCATCCTCAATCATCTTCTTGTTTAGACGGTCGATGTCTTCGTGAGGAATGACGTCTTCAACGACGACTAGGCCATCTCTGTGCATGTGTCGCACAGCAATCTCAAGGTTTCTGGAGTCAAGAGCCAAGTTCTTTACTTCTGTGGCAGAAGGTCGAACGACTCCTGGTTGAGGTGTGTGTGTGACTGTCGCAAAGGTACGAGCACACCTGGTGAGGGTTGGGAGGATCCTCCGAGTACGCAGCATGATGACAAGTTGTATAAACAAAGATAAACAGAATTGTTGAGTAATTGAAATGAATCTAAAGAAAAAAGTTTGTGTTCCCTAGAGATAAGACACATTCGCTTGCTTTATACTTATTATGTGTAGTTGTGGTGGTGATGTATGTTTCCCGAGCTCGGAAAACCTTTCCCCACTGTGTCAAGAATATGGTCAGCGCCATCATTTCCGCTACTACTTGCCAAGAAGAAAACTCTGAACGTGATAGAAAACCGGGTATTGGCCCTAGATCTATCTGTACTAAATAAGATTGATCGATTTCACAGCGTTTGTTGAAATGGTTGTCCTTGTCCTAGAAGTTCATCACTTGGTCGCCACTCGAGTCCTGGTCCGTTCCCCAGGATGTCTTCAGGTCGTCGATGAGCCGCTCCACAGGCCATCCTATACTTGATTTGCAGGCGAGAAGTTGGCGTATGAGTTCCTGCTGAGAAGCCTTGTCTCGAATGAATCTTGCACCTACAAATGGTCCCTCAGCTCTGTTACTAGTAAGATACGTAAATGAAAGACGACTTACAGTATGCTATTGGACCAAATGCGTTGACCAAAACTGAAGGGATCTTGGCGGTAAAAGCAACACCGCAGATCTCAAGAGCAAATGTTTCGAGAAGATGGTCTTGGGACTCGGGTTTGAGATCAGGCAGATCAAATCCGCCAAAGTCCTCGAGAGTATTTGGGGATGCATGAACACAAATGACTGTCATAGCGACAAGGTAATAATGGAGTACCGCGGCTATATCTCATTAAACATGCACTCATTTAGTAGAGTTTGGGGTATACGAGACTTGCCATGGCAAGGTTGCAGAAACCATATTGCTGGGAAGTGATGAGGTGTGCCCGCTTCACCCTGCTTTCTTGAAAATGGCTTCAAGTGGTCGGGGCATGCCCTCCGCCACTTTTTGAGTGAATCTATCGCCAAGTTCCATCGAGTCTCTTCTCTATCGTTGTTAAATGCCATGTTGATAATCTTGCCGAGAATCAGTGTGATCGAGTTGAGATAATCTTGGTCTGAATGGTGATGGCTGATAAGAGGGGTATCCTCCAAGTTCATCTTCAACGGACACTCTTGGAACAGACTGAATGTGATGTCTTCGCGGAGATAATTCCAGAAACCTGCACCAAGTAACCCTGCCTGTAGGTTACCCGAGAGTACGTCATGGAGTGAGGCCATCGAGTACGCACCGCGAAGGTGCATGTTGGGGTCGACATCGCCGTCGAGAATCTCATAAGATCGTAGAAGACATGTCGCAGCTAGAGCAACGCCTCGAGTGATGAGTTTGTCTCCCTCGCTTAACGTAATGAGGAGCTGTACGCAGCGATGGTGATAGAATTCGGCTACTTTGCAAAAACTTGGCACTGATGTTTTGCACATGTGTATCGCAGAGAGAGCAATTACAGCACAGAAGAGAAGCGGCTCATCCAGGGCAATGGTGGGGACATGGAGGCCGAATGCGCATGTTGAATCACTCAGATCGTACCATAGGGAGATGCCTGACGTGTAAGAGTGAAATAGGCGGGCAATGGTCTGATCTTGAAGAGCTTTCCGTGGGGTATCAGGGTCAGGTAATTCCTGGTGTTGGACTTGGCGAGAAAGTCAGCTCAGCGCTTGTGCAATGAACAAGACAGGGCCTCATACTAAATCGAGTAGGTTTCTCCGACCTGTCGCAGTAGAGTCCGCTACTAGTGCATTGTCCACAGATAGGAAGTGCTTGGTTACCTGCGGTCAAGCATCAGAACAAGGTCTCTCAGGAACAAACGCCCTTTCACATACACTTTAGCTTGCGTCGCCGACAAGTATTGCTGCACCGGCCTGTTAGTATAACTGTTGTCCTGGAATAGAGATATAGATACTAACCAGATACCTTTCTTTATAGGGCGTGGCATCGGGCATTGGGGCACTTCTGTGGTTAACCTGATAAGGTGGTAGATGGAGAAACAGGGCGTGCTGATGATTTATCGAGGTCATTGGAGTGCAGGCGGGGCTCGGTTCACAGAGGGCTCGTATGTACCTGACTTGAACACAAGTGCCAGGATTAAACCCACACTGCTTTGAATTGATTCCAAACCCATCTTTGGCTTCATTGTAAATTTAGAACGTATATCAAGTTTTGAGGTGATATTATGTTGACGAGGTCAAGAGCGAGTCTGCTCCTCAGCTGACTATGTTCCCCTCCCTTGCTCGAAGCCAACTCGAATTCTAATTTTAGAGGCTTTCAAATTCGCATGTCAATTTAATTATTAAAAAGAAGGCTAAGTTTAGTATCTAAAATCTGTAGCTCAATACTAAATGCTCTTATGCTGTGCATATCTAGTCGTCTATCCAGTGCCTACAAAATCATCATAGGCGGCAGCATGCATTCTCAATATCCCTTCTACAATAGCACGACGACTCAATGGGCACATCCACAAAAGCCATGGCCGTCTTAAGCTGCTGCTTGATAATACGTGCCTCACCGTCCAGCCCCAACTTTACCGCACACTCGTGATATCCATGAAGAGCCCACACATTATTGGGGTGATGCCGTGCGCGGAACAGTTTGTTGTTCAACCCGAGATCAGTACGGTATACGTCAGCTGCCTCTTCGATACGTCCTTGTTCCATGAGCAAGGCTGCGTATGCATGTCGAGCGGGTTGCATCCATCCCCATGGTTCGGCGTAGCGTAGACTATCGTCCCGATCAATCGACTCTCGAAGATGCTTGAATGCTGACTCAATATTACCTCGTCGGTACTCAAGCTCGCCCTCAAGCATGGCCTCGGCCACATCCAATACGTCGAGGCATTTATTAGGATAGGCTATCCGCGTTGGTGGCACACGAGCTTTTGCCGCTAGGAACAACTCTCGTTGCTTAGCCGACTCTTCAACATTGCCCAGGGCGGCATATGCGACACCCTTGGCATAATGTATCGTCGCCGTCGTCACACACAGTAGCTCTTGGTCTGAAGGAAGTGGCATTTCGATGATCTCCTCCCATTTCCCAAACCGAATCAAGATATGGGGACGAACTGAGCGGAAAGTCTCCAACCAGTCAGCCATAGGCGGCGACTGAATCCGCAAGTCTTGGTCTGGAATGGCGGATTCCATTTGGTCCACTGCCTTTATCGAAACCCCGTACTGACCAGCAAACATGGCGGCGTATATGAGCGAGTGGTAGTCGTGCATGCGGTAAATGGTGTAAAAGTCGCCGCCGCCTCGTAGAGACACAAACTTCTCGTCTGCTATGACAGCTTTTGTGTTTGCCGAAATAGCTCGTCGGTAATCTCCAATGAGAATATCGAGATGTGAAGGCATGTGCGCCAAATGACCAGCCTCATTTGCCAATCTGCGAAGGTGTTCCGCCGCCAGCAGGCCTCGTTCGGGCTCAGTTGACATCTCAGTGACGTGAATGTAGGCGTGTAAAAGACCGATATGCTCATAGCCGCCATCCTGAGAGAGTCCTCTTTCGAGAACGTGTTGAATCTCGAGCACCTCAGATCCAGGAGCCGGCTTCCCTGTTCGTACATCCCATAGTGCCCAGGGCGTGAGATTCATGAGTGCGTCGGCGTACAGTGTCGCAATATCGAGGTCATCTTTGAATTCTTGATACACGGGTCTCATGGCCTCCGCATAGGCGTGGTTCCAGGCTTTGGCGTTATTTGTGTCATTCTCGTCCTTGGGGTAACGATGCCGTATGGCATTAGCAAGAGCTTGTTCAACCGGACTTGCTTTGGAAGCCAACGACTCTGCCCTTTTAAAGGCTTGAAACCCTTTCAAGATGGTGTGCTTGAGATCATTCCGATCAAAAGCCTTCCACGGCTTGTTGTAATTGGGACCAAGGGCGAAGGCAAGACCCCAGTATGCGAGTGGGCACTCTGGGTCAATTTCGATAGCCTTTTCAAAGCAACGCTCCCCCTCGGAATGGTTAAATGCATAGCACCAAACGAAGCCGTCTTCGACCCATCTTTTAGCTTCCGGTTTGCTTGTTGTGACGTCTCGACTGTAAGGCGGTAGAACAAACTCTCGTCCGTCAGAGTCATCGGACGTTGGTGTTGACTGCGAGGGACCCATTGTGAAAAGATATTATTAACCAAAGAAAACAAAAGGACAGATTTATTCGTGAAGGTGAATCCTTGTAATTCAAGACGTGTTAAGATGGCGAGTGATGGATGGGTGTGTTGCTGTCTTCGGGAGATCGCCACCTCCAACTTGCGGAGAAGCTGGTCCGACCCACTCTCGGTTTGTGAGACGTCAAATCAGCGACCAGTGACGTGCGCGTCAATAGACCGAAGACGGAGTGAAATAGTTGGTGAGGGTATAGGAGTGTTTAGAATATGGTTAATCTATCGTAAGAGTTGAATGATGCAGAAAGAATAAATAAGATAAAGTCTGACCTAATACGGCACAGTCTAATAAGCCAATCTCCAGAGGGACAGCCACTGAATGATTGACTGGCTTATTTTTACGTCAGAAATGCTCATGTGACAACACAAGCCAAGTCACTTCAACAACCGATGATAGCCTTGAACAAACGGATCTACTTTATTCTGTGTCAAGCGTCAGGTAAGTATTAAAGACCGGATAATTCTTTGACACAGTCATGCTACAACCAAGCATCAATTAACTTGGCATCAAGACTAGGGCGCAAGCCTCAACAGCTGCCAACAAGCATTATAAGCCGAGATAATGTCTGCATAATTAAAACGGAAACTAAAACAAGTATGGCTGCCAGATGAGAGCTTTCGTGTAAATAGTACAAGAAGTATATTTTAGAGGTAAGCCTTCTTACTCGGCTTGGCCGTATGTTTCATCAAGCCCAATTTCACCACGCGGCATCTTCGTTCGAGTATTACCCCGAGAGTTTAAATCTACACTCAAAACACTTATAAATGGTCTCACAGCCTGCGGCCTCATTAAAATCCCGTGCCATCATCGCTCCAGGTCAAAGTACCTTAAGCCCATATCATTGATCAGACATTCACAAGCACCATGGGTCTTCTCAAGCCTATCAGTCGCTTCCTCGAGTGCATCCGACGAAGTTCCTTTCCAACCAAAGATCCCAGAGGAGACTTAACTTTCATCCCACCCGAAATCATTTTGATGATTGCCCAGTACCTCTTCGGTGCCTCCTTGTTGTCTTTGAGCCTGACATGTCGACCATATCACATTCTGCTGTCACGAGCAACTCATAATGTCAAACTCCAGAGATTAGACTTGGAAAGATTCCTGCTACAACTCGAGGAAGACTCGGCGAGCTTGTACTTTTGCTATAGCTGCGTGAAGCTTCACAGCTGGAACTCATGGTGGACTAATCGAGGACACCACGACCGTTGGCTCCGTATGGGACGCTGTGTGTCAGACTACGCATACTGGGCAGGGTCAGACTTGAAATTGACAATAAGATATCCTCATGCACGGCTTGTCATGAACCGCCATCTTTACGGCTCTTCCCATGGACTCCCTGTTACCACGCTCGACTATAATAGCCGAACCCACTGGCATCACGGGGGCGGTAACAGCCACTGGTCAACTCAAGCTCGCGTAATCAACGATGAGTTATTCCTACGAAAGACTTTGACAATCTGGCATCGCAAAGATTTGGGAATGCGCAAACTTCTCGATAGACACCGGTTTTATTTCTTTTTATGCCGCCATATAAATGGTACTGATTGCTGGACATCATCGATATATACCATCCCTGAGTTAGCAAAACCTCTAGAAGGGTTGAAGCCTTGCGAAAACTCCTTCGGTTCATGTCCTGCGTGCCTAACGGATTACTCAATCTCAGTCCGCCAGCAACCAGGAAAGCAACGAGGCTGGCACATCGAGGTAGTCGCTTATCAGAACCTTGGCTCCTGCCGATCACCCTATGATTGGAAATGGAGGAGCATCGCCGAGCGTAGTGCATGGAATGAGCCTAGATGCGAGAAGGAAGCGCCTGGACTTGTATTGCAGTGTTGGAAGCGCGCAGATGGCCTAGCCTGGCTGCCAAGGGGCGAGTATGTAGGCAGAGCACGGCGTATGTCTGGTAGTTTACGAGGATCGAGAAGATGCCCATGGGGCACTATATGTAGCCGGAACGACGAATGTAGAGAACACTGGCTGGCAATAGAGAATCAAGTGTGTCGCTGGTGAATATAAACGCAATAGACCGGCGGTTAATATTTATAAACAAGCTACTAAACTTTGTAAAGACTAGAATAGCATTGCTTGATATGAGCATAAACTAGCCAGGGGCTCTTCAAATCTTAGGATAAAGTTATGAGAATATTCACATAATCTTAGAACATGTTCTCAGGAAGTCGTCCACATGCTCGCTCTTGGTCAATTCTAATGCACAAGCAGGGAGCTCCTTCCCGTCACGCTCTCACCACCTTCCAACAGAAATTTGGCAACGGAAGGGCAACGGAAGGAACGAGCAAAGAAGGCGATGGATGACAAGTCCTCGACCACCACGCACCCTTTGTATCTTTTCCTCTTCTCTTCTTCATCGGCACGATAGATTGCACTCATCACGATACTAGCTTCCAAGCACTTTACTGCTCACACTTTCCCACTCTGATACCCATCATGACTCAGCACGACGGGTCTGACTGCACCAGCGTCATGATCACTGCTATCTTCAGCGGACTTAGTTTCGCTCTATCTGTGCTCTTTTACTTTTGCCCCGGCTGGTTTACAGCACCCTCTCCTCACTCCGCCACCGAGATAGCCACGGTCCGTACCCATTCGGATCAATGGGATGACACCAACGGGTTGCTCTACAAAGTGGCTCAAGGAGTCCAAGAGTTGAGGACGGCAATGTTCCCGGCTGAGGGGATCGCGCCTGAAACTTTCTGGGGCCGGCTGCAAGCTGGGTCGATGACTGAAAAGGAGATCCTAATTGCACTCCAGGAACTTCTCATTGCACAGCGGGAAGCCCTCATTGCACTTCGAGGGATCCTGGATTCTCCGCGGGTAACACCCAACGAGATGGCCGATATGCTTCACTTATTACTCCAAGAGTTACCGAGGAGGACAGCAACGGCGATACGGAGAACTGGGCCACGACAACGGGGTCCTCGACGCCGGCTTCATCGTCCTGGAGTTCGTGCAAGGTTCGCAGGCATATCCAGACCTTCTCGCCAGGGTCTGATGTAGCCGCTGGCTAGGGGGCTCCATGCCCTTCCACCGACCCCCCGATGGGAAGGTGGCGGCTTCGGCCGCTCCAACGATCAGTTCGCACCTCAACGCGGTGTTGGAGTCTAGTAGCCTCTTTGAGGTGAAGCTAAGACGAACTGGCTCTTCAGAAGTATCCCCTGCCCAAACTTCATTGACCTGGTAATGCTGACCATCCAACAGGTCCTAAAACAGAGCTTCCGCTTACCGCGTGTCACATGGGTTGGTAGCTACGGGAGAGATTGTCGGCTCAGGGCGGAAGGGCATATTAACGGGATGGGCGATGTCTCGTGATACCCTCTGTATGAGTAGCGATGAATCTAGGTTGGAAATACACTGGGTTTATGGTACCAGATGCCTAAGGAATGTCAAATTCAGGCTAATGTTATACTCAATTCATTATGAGTCAGTCTAAAGGTGTCCTAAACGATTTTGAGATTGTCCTAACCTATGGATGGACTTTTGTCATCGCTTCAACGGTGTCCAAAACTTCTGTTGCTCACATGACCCCTGAGTGTTGTTAACCAAGACCCATCAACTCGATGCGACACAACCCTCTATCACAGCAATAATAGTATGATCACAAGATAACTAATCTTTTCCCCTCACTTCGAACATGTCTGTGAATATATCTATGACAGTACTAACTTAACGAGAGGAGCAAGGCTAGATAACATCACCACCCGCCAACACCTACTCAATCACCAAACTGCACCCCACAAAACACAAACTCCCAACTCACACCGACGCTTACAGCAACAACTTAACCAAACAGATGCTCCTGCTTAGCACCCTCAGCAGACTGGAGGTAGCTGACACGGTCACGGCAGTAGAACTCGACGCCAATCTTGTTGTCCAAGTTAGCCTTGCCCTCGTCGAGACCACCAGCCTTGATGATGATCTTGCCAGCCATGATGTCGAGACGGGTGTACAGGCTGGAACCGCAGTCACCGCAGAAGAAGTGGTGGTTGATCTTGCCCGAGGCGCCGGTAACGTCGTACTGCTTGGGGGTTCCTAAAATAGGTCAGTTTTTGGCCGGTCGGTGGTGTCAAGAGAGGTATGTACCCTTGGTGACGGAAAAGGAGTCCTCGGGGATCACAGCGTTGGAAGTAAAAGCACCGCCGGTCCACTTCTGGCAGTCTAGGCAGTGGCAGAGAGCAGTAATCTCAGCGTCGCCTATAAGATGATTAGACAAATATTTGTAAGTGATGGTGATGAAGCTGGAAGCTTACTGGTGCTCTTGTAAGCGATCGCTCCGCACATGCAGCTTCCGGTAAGAGCCATTGTAGTTTATTTAAAATAAGCACGAAGCTAAAATGTCTTTGGAAAGGTGCAAGGTTCTCAAGGTGTCTGTAAGTGATGATCTGTGGAGTGAAGAAGCTCTCAAGGTTCTCGGACAAGGGAATATATATACTTGAGTTGATCCCAGTTGAGATGAACACTTCCACGTCACAACCCAACGATTCTTTACGTCAAGCGTTGCTCGAATCGGTCAAGCGATAGGGCGGGAGCTAGTTTGGAATCTTGCAGCGTCCAAGTGGAGAGATCTTTTGGACGATCTAAGCTACTTTGCCAAAAATATTCCATTCGCTTGGGAATCATTTTTGTTCCATTTGAAACGAGGCTTGAGCTGGTGAGTAGCTGAGCTCCGTATCTCCGGAACCTTCACATAACTATTCCATACAGAGACAAGCGGTCAGCATCAAACGTTTGGAATCAGGAACGTCGTCACAAAACATCACCATTTTCGGATCCGTTGGAGCGGGGAAGCCTATCACAAGCCTCTTCCGTTCCCCAACTTTTTTAAACATGATCGACCCAGAAAAGCGGAGGAATTATTAAGAGTTCCGAATGCACTATTCCAGGGAATATGGAGATGTGATTGCACAGAACATGTGGAATCATCCGGTCCCCCGGTGAGGGGTTGTGTCAAGCTATCGGCATGTCGGTGGAATCATCATCATGAGCGACAGCCCGGTCGATCAGAAAGCAGACTGGGGCATCGGTGAATTTTTTAGTCGGCGAGATCTAATAATCACGAGGTGGTATTGAACACAATGAAGGAACGGCAACCAAAGCATTGGAACATTTCATCAATTGCATAACTCATTCAAAACTAATATCAACACTAGGTGCCCGATCAGCGACAAAGCGATACTCTACCGCAACCTTATCCTTGCAGAGGACCTCTCCCACTCTTCCACATATCTCACACCTAATCCCGAGCGTGGACAACTTCAGGCTTCTCAGTACTAAACCTGGCGCCGTTCTCCTCATCTGCCGACCTACGGTCCCCCGTAGCATGGTTCGTCGCATGCGAGCCCATAGCCTCCCTAGCATCCGAGTCGTGGGCAACGTCAAACTTGCCCCTCAAGTTCTCAGGTCCGATAAAGGTCAAGACGATCACGTACACGTACACGCAGGCCATGAAGATGCAAATGACCTTGCCATAGTCGTATCGAGTCGTGCCCTCCTCAGTCTCTGGCAGAGGGAAGCGCTCACCAAGTCGAGCTTCAATTGTCGACGAAGCTGATGAAACGAGATTACCGAGCTGATAGGATGTACCGACGACAAAGGTACGGAATGCACCAGGAGACAGCTCCATTAGATGGATGGGGATAACACCCCAGGCACCCTGCACCCTGAGTTATTGTTAGCGTCGTTATGCCAAAGGTTGAGGTACTAGGTCTTCATTAGACTTACATGAATTGCTGGAAGAAGGCAGCTGCAATAATTGAAGTGTCGCGAACAAAGGTGTAAGGGTAGAGCAGAGCGCCGCCAAAGATACAGCAAATGATGATGCTGATTCGACGACCAATCGACTGGCTGCTGAAGCCGACGACAGTACCGCCTGTCATAGCGCCTAAGTTTGCCACAACTTGGGTAACAGTAATTTTGTTCTTGGAGAAATTAAGCTGGTTCTCCAACATGGTAGGGTACAAGTCCTGGCTACCATGGCTCATGAAGTTGAAGCCGGCCATAAGAAGCACAAGGTAAACCAGCAGTAGCCAGTGGTGCTTGAGCGCGACTTTGCCTTCTTTGAGGAATACCTTGCCCTTTCCATCTGCGTTGGCTGACTCTCTCGCACGCTGGCGCTCTTGGTAGGCTTGAGTCTCGGGGAGCATCAGACGGAAGATGATGAACAGCACAGGTGGGCAGGCGCCGAACCAGAAGAGGGGGCGCCAGTCGTGAGAGGTCGTATCGACGAGACCGCGGGCAAAGGCGGCGCAAAGAAGGTATCCAAAGGCATACTAAAAACTTATTAGCTATAGAAAAGGATGATGGGCAAAATGTGTTACTTACACCTTGTTGGAGAATACCACTCATAAGACCCCGGGCTTCCTCGGGACAGTCTTCAAGCGCAGTAGCAGCTGCGTTGCCATAAAGGCCACCCATGGCAATACCAAATAGAGCTCTGCAAGCCAAAAACTGCTGGTAAGTTTGACAGAAACCAGTTCCCTGATATTTCGTCAGCGACTGTTCGGACATATCTCGTAGATCTCTTGACAGGCTCGGCATGGGTCATGCCAAGCCGGGCCACGCCGAGCAAGCAGGGATCTTCGTAGGGCTGCAACTTACAAGTTCAAGGACGATAAAGAGAAGATTGTTGACGACAAATGGCCATTTTCGACCATATCGATCACTTGCAATACCGAATGCGATAGATCCAAGGGATCGGAACATGAGAACAAGCGTGATGCCCCATGTAATATCCGTCTTGGTCTTGTCAAATGATTTGGCTAGACTTGTCACCGACAGTGATACTGAGAAGAAGTCGAATGCGTCCCATGTCTACATAATCAGTCAGTCAGTCGTTTCAATAATATCACCTCAGGATGGAATGACGTACCCAGGCCGCAAAGGCGACAAAGAAGAATGCCCATTGTTGAGAATTCAGCATTCGTAGTAGTTTTATTGGGTTCGGTACGCTGTGCATTGGCGGCTTGAGCGAGGAGAACCGAGTCGCAATGTATCGTCCAGGCGACATGCCTTCGTACGATGCCCTATTATCATACTCGTCTTGAGCCATGTTGGGGGTTTCGTTAACGTATGCAAGGTGCAATGATGTTTGATGATGGTAATGTTCTGGTAGAGGTGAAGATGACGTTTGTAGGTTCTAGGTATGGAAGTGGCTGTCTAGGTTTACTCCGGGAAGGCGTTGAGGCTTTCCAACGGTCCAGTTTGAATGTAAGTGTAAGGAGCCCACGGCAATGGTTGTATATAAAGGTAAGTATCAATAAAGACACACAGTCAAGACTGTTCAAAAGAACCTTAGAGCCTGCTTCAATGTGCGGATCATCCTCATATTAATACACGCTTCCTCTACCCTCCTCAACTCCACTTCCATCACAAAGCACCATCCTGACGATCCCCCAAACGGCCATTCGAACCAACCACACACACACACACGATATGCCGTGTTCTCGACGTCAACAGGGGTAAATGACTACCCTCATCTTCGGGCATGAGTCGGGCGTCCCCATAATTGTATCTGGACTGTGCCGGTTCCGGAGGCGCGATTCTTTGGTTCGGCATCTTGCTGTAGTCTTGCAGATCTCGGACTTGTGCGTATGTGCTTCATGTCGCAAAGACAGGGATCGTGTCTCTTGCGCGCGTCGTTTGTTGGTGCAGGCTGGCAGGGTCATCTAGCTCCACGTTACATCACATGGCGGGAGGTTTTCTTGCGTTCGTGTTGCGGTTTCCAAGGGTTTGTGTAAGCCATCTTGATTCGGGATTACTTCGTGCTAAGTTTGTAGTTTGAGTCTGTAATCTCACCGAATCAACAGCATCAACTGACATCAAGATATCGTTCTAATCTCCAACACTTCTCCACTGCCCGGACCATATCATCCTCTAGTTTCTCTTCCCGTCATGACTTGCAAAGACCATCTCCTCCGCATAATCCACAAACCTGGGGAAGCACCCTTATCTCCAAAGTTTCAGTCTCCGCTCCATTCCCGGCACAAGACCGCCGATAAAGTGGGTATCCGTGTCCGAAGCCACTCTAGTTGTGGTTTAGCGGTACCAGAGACACTCGGCAATCCGGCATTTTAAGTGGAGCCCCTGTGTCTACCGATTGACATCACCATCAAGAACCTTTTAGGCTTTCAACTTGTTGGTTTGATCGAGACACAATTCATGGCCATGTATCAGTAAGACAAGTAAGCAAGCAGCATGAATAGAATGTAATAGAATTACTTTCAGTCATGATCAGTCTTCCCATTCACCAGTAGAACATAATATCCCAGTTCACGAGGCATCAGCACTGACCCTTTGGGAGTCAACCCTCCTTCGTGATCAATGATCAAACACACTCAATTAACTTAGTGCCCACAACCTTGTTTCCCCAGAAATCCCTCTCAGTCAAGCCAGCCGATCAATGACGCCGATCCCCTAAACTAAGCTGCTACCAACCGCCCAAGCACTGTGTCAGTGACACTCGCAAATTCAAGCTTGAATGTAACCAAAACCCAACCTCTTCTCATGTCTTCCAGAAAGCTTCTAGAAACCACATGCTTTAACAAGCTCTGCCAAACTGCCAAGGTATCACGATTGCTTCACATCACTCGTGCTGCAATGTTCCCGAACCTCCGAACTGTAAATGGCCCAGAGTTACCCGCTTCGCTTATAACCTAGTCGTCGGCCTTGCCTTGTCATCTATCATTTATGTATACTTCTCATAGCCGTGAGTTATCCTCGGTAATACCTTGGACGTTAAAGATTTAACCAGTATATTCACTGCGTAGAGAATATTATGGATCCAGCTCGATAACCATCACCACCATTGCAGTTTCGCAATCCAGACAGGCAGGCTTATGAAGGAAGACTAGCGAGTCTGTATAATGGGCCCCAAAACATGAAGATAGATAGACGACTCTAGATTTGCGATTGGAGATAAATCCTTCACTAATATGAGCCTAATAGCGAGAGGCGATAGATTGCCAAGAGTCCTGCAGTGCTAGGGAAGCCATTAACAAGCGTCGTTTCGAAGCAATACGTTATGCAACAGGACCCTCTGCTAGATGGAAAGAAAATGGTGTCTTCTTTATTGTATAAATGCAGGATATCTCCTGCTACCAAAATAAAAAGTCCCACCCCAACGCCCCCAGGTCCAGGGTATATTGGGTATCCCTTTGCAATGTAGTCCTACAAAACCCCTGGTCTCTAATTAATGCATTCCTTTCCCACTTCACCACTATGGATGTTATCCCTTCGCAAATCAAACATAAATTCGCTCTTCTGGGCTCATGGTGACACCACTTCTGCAAGCGGGACACATTGACCAGTCAATGTATTAAGAACAAAAAAGAAACAGAAAACCATCGCTTATAACCCTCATTAACCCTTTTGTAAATCGCTCATAGCTTCATGGTGCAACTTCATGAAGTGCATTAAATTTCGTTTGTTTTCTAAACGCCGCCACCCATGAAGGCAGCAAGGTCGTCGAGGTCCAGAAGCTGTCGCTCAAAGGCCTGACACAATTCGGGAGCAGTCATATCTTGGCTTGTTGTCTGTCCATCCTGCGTGGCCACGATGCCGTTTGCCATTTCTGGGCTGGGCTGCTTCATATCGGACACCACGCCATGAGTAGCGTTGGATGGGGGCGGCGAAACTGTCGTAGGGGTCGAAGCTCCTCCAGAGCCGCCATTGATGGTCGTAACACCAGGACGTCTTGGGAGAACGACAGGAGGCTCGCTATCGTCGCGCACCGATTCGGAGACGGATCTGTTAGGGTTGCCCTGGCCCGAGATGCTACCTCCGTTGTTGGTCTGCTGATCATAGTCCATCGCATCGGGATTCGTATCGGCGTTGGAGGCGATTTCGTCCTTGATGCCAGACCCGTGCGACGTCGAGCCATGGCGCAAGGATCCGCCATTGGCAGCCGCAGCATCATTGTTGAGTACCCGTTGCATAACGGTGAGGTGTCGCAACCAGCTACCCATCAGAGGCCAATTCTCAGTGCCGTCGCTCATGAAACGCAGACCATCCTTAACGATGTGAGCGGCTGTTTCGACGGCATTAGGTGGCGTTAAGCCCTTGAGGGACAAGTAGGCGACAGTAGCACTAGCTGTAAAGGCAGAAAAGAGCATAAAGATTGGGAAGCAAGGAACATGGTCCTTCTCAGAACCAGCCTCGACGGCGGTGAGCAGCGAGATGGTACCGTGGCAAGAGGTGAAGAGACGATCAACAATATCATGGCACCGTGCGTTGAGGCGGAATGACTCGAGATTGAAGTTGACAGCGGTCACCTCCTGCAACAGTCGTCTCCGGTGCACAAAAATCGTTGCGCAGTGGAGGAGGCAATGGAGCATAGCAAAGGTATATCCAGAGCCCATTGTCATGTGCAAGTTAATCTGGCCAGGCTTGTCGACGAATTGCATGGGCAAAGAAGCTCGAAGACCCTCAATCTTTGCAATCAACTCAGCACAATCCTCCTCACGGAAGCTTGCGAGCGTAGTAGTGGTGAGCATAGCGACAACATCGCGCCAGATAGTCGAGGCCAGGACGATATAGCCAAACTCTCCGATTTCAGAGGGGGGCTGGCCAGGAGGGACAGCCGTAGGGTCGAGTTGCTGACGCAGAGTCTTGACGAAGACAGCATTGCCGAAGGCAAAGTTAATGTCTGAGCAGGGCAAAGAAACATCTGCAGTATCATGAGGAGACAACGCGGCGTAACGTCCAGGGGTGCTCGTCAGGAGGCAGTCTAGGATGTAGATAAGCCAGACGGTACGACGGAGGGATTCATCGCGCAGAAATAAGTCTGCATCTGGTGAGGGATGATGGCTGTTCAAGATGCGATACATCTGTACCATACGCGCAGCTTGCCCCAGGTAGATGTAGGCTCGAACGGCATTGCGTGAGCCCCATTCATGAATAATGATCAAGCATAAAGCTTGAATGTCAACGAGATTAGGATGGTCTAGGTTCTGGTTGATGAGAGTCATCGCCTTGGCAGCAAAAGTCTCAGCAGCTTGGGTAGGTCCTCCATAGCGGCGGATGAGGCTGGGCGAGCTCCTAGAGACGGTAAAGTGTTAGCGGGGAAACCAGCAAGTATTCAATAAGATCCAGACCGGCATCGTGTGAAGAAGCATCACGGCGCTGGACGGTGAAGATGCGGCGGATTGCGGGATTCGGAAGGGAAGTAACTCGGGAATCTTCGGCTCAAAACCGGGCCACGGCGTCTCCAAGGAAATGGCGCCAGCTCAATCACTCGGTGACGGTGGCACCGATCGGTGAGGATCCACATGCCGGGCGGGCGGGCGAGTAAGGGATGACGTGGGAAATGAACGGGCGACGCGACAAGACGCGACCAGGCAAAGCAATTTGGGGGCGGGTAGCAAGAGAGATTGGGGAAAGCAGGGTTCGGAACTGGTGACGTACCGGGCTGCACAGGTCAAAAGACCGTAAACCAGGGCAGCGTCCAAAGACGCGCTCTTGAGCTGTTGAACAAAAGAGGGCTTGTGAAACGCAACGCAAGCCGGAAATGTTTTTGACACAACGCGCTCACATTCGGCGATGAGCTCGGGAGTAAGTCTGGAAAGCGTAAGAGTTAGTAAGAAGTTTTTGACACCAGCAGGTCATTATCACGAGCAAACAACAAGCGGCGAACGCAAAAGTGAAGTGATTCGGGATGTAGGGGGTGGCACGGCCCGTCTCATACTCTGGCGCCTACGCTTCTATCGACTGGCGCGAAGCTGGATGAAGAGAAATTTCGGGGACGCCCCGTAAGCCGACGGCGGTAAAGTGGAGCGAGAGGACGGACTTGAAGGACCAAGCCCAGGTGCAACTCGGGGAAAGAAACCAAAGAGACGCGGGCGCGGGTGTGGTAATGAGAAATGGGGAATAGGGCAGGGGGGAGGGTCCGGCTAAGGGGCTGATGGAGGCGTGCAGCGTGGGCGGCCGGCCACTCGGACGAGAAGACGGAGCAGGCTGAGGGCGCAAGAGTCTGATGATGAGACGAGACAGGGAAGGCGAGGCGAGTATGACTGGTCTACCGATCCACCCAGAATCAAAATAGAAGGGTAACACGTCCGACAGACAGCTTGAAGAGGGCCGTCTCTGTCGACAATGTTGATGCGCGGCAGTGAGGGTTGGGATGAGATCCGATGTGGGGAAGCAGTAAAGAATAGGCGCAGGATCGCAGAGACGTGAACAGGACAAAAATAATGATAGAGAACCAAAGAAAATCCACAACGTACTTGTCGGAGCCTGTCTGGACATGACGGGCGGCGGTAGAGCCCACAACGGGCTGTCGCGCCTCAGTAGCAGCGCCGGGCCCGGCGGTAGGAAGACTGTCGCGAGGGGGACGGTGAGGGTTGGCGTGTCGCGCAGGGCTTTGGCCGTGGTGGTGAGCCATACTTTCTGAAGGCAAATAGCAGTCGTGCATGCCCTTTGCGCAGTTCTTGCACGGCGCGCGACCATTCTCGTATACACACTTAGTCTTGCCTTTTCGACAACGAACACAAGCGCCGCCAGCCCTGAGGGCGGTAGAGCGCACAACGCCAGACGACATGGTCTGCGAGTACGGTTGAGACTGCTGAGGTGGTGAGGGGATCGGACTATGAGTATTGGTAAGTTGCTGCCGTTAAAGAGTGTGAGAGCGCGATGCGACAGGTGGTATGCTGAAGCTGTCGCGACGATGAGAAACGCCCAGAATGAAGTCAATCGAGGGGAAAGATGATAGAGTAAAAGTGGTTGAAGGAGAAGAAATTCTCGGGGTGGGCTCCGTGCGGGTTGTCGCAAAATAGCGGAAGAGGGCCGGAGGGTCCCGTGGAAGAAGGAGGAGGCGAGCGAGGCCGAACGGAAGGCACACGCGCGAATTTGGGGGATTTTCGGGCGGCTGAGAAGGAGCCACCACCGTGACTTCCAAAGCAAAATGGTATTGAGTTGAGATAAAAAGAAGAGGTAACCTCTCGAACCGGGATTGATGGAATTGAGTGAATAATTGAAAACAACTTACGCGCAGCTTAGACGAGAGAGTAGGCGAAAACAGCCGAAATAGCGGCGCCGTGGGATCGGATGAAAGAGAGGACCAAGCCCCGGGGCAATCGATTATAGCGGGCAGTGGCTGGAGTAAAGTCCGGCTGCCCAGACAAAACACACGCAATGTCCAGACAACAACAGAAAATGAGGGCTCACGGTCTCAGTCTACTATCAAGAGTAGAAAGAAGGCCATACACAAAAAAACAATCGTGTGTATGGGGTCAGATGGGAGGAGGTGGAAATGAAGAGGAGAAGGGGCGGAGAGAGCGGAGAGGGCAGGCGAGGCAAAAGCACGAGAGAGCGACAGCGCCAACAGGACAGCCTGAAGACAAAGGCAGTAACATCAAAGGGTAAGGCAAGGCAAAGGCAAAAAAGGCAAAGCCAGCAGCAAGAAACTAGCAAATGACGGGGTCGCAGGAAACGGGGGACGGAGAACGGGAAACGGAGGGCCACGGGGGTGTGTGGGCCGTAAATCAACAAGGCGTGGCCCGTCAACGCAGAACAGCCCGTCTTCAAAAAAATGGAAGCCTGGAACTGGACGATCAAGGGGAAGGTCGGCCGCAAAAGAAAGGTGAGCGCTACGGGGTCCTCGGCGTCGGAGTTTTAGGGGGGCCGCAGTGCCGTAGTGGCCGTGCAAGGACTGAGAAAACCTTAAGCTTAAGTTACCTATATAAATAAAGACATCCAATCTCAGCTCAAGAGGCCACAGATTAATGGTCTGTCAGTGCAAGCACTAATTTTTCTTTAGTTAATCAAGCTGACCTGGTATACACATATCCCACATCAAATATCTCATCTCCAGCTCCCTGCTCCGGCGTTTAAAACGGTAGCGGGGCCAGGAGTGATTCCGATGTACGGACTGCACAGCGGAGCCAACAAGCAACAGCATGAGATGAAAGAAAACAAGCAAACAAGCATGCAAAATGGAAGCAAGCCCTGGCGCAAATGGGTAATCAGCTCGCTGTTCGCGACAAGGTACAGTACGTACCGGCTTTGAAGGTGGAGGTCACACCGTCCGGCGCAACAGCGCATGTCTATGCAAAGCATTGTCGCGAGGTTTCATTACTGCTCGTTACGATCTGACTACCCCCGGAATCCCCAGAACTGAGCACAAGCCTTCCAGGTTGACAGCCCAGTTGATGTAACCGCAGCAGCATCTTTAACATCAGCTTCATCTGCAAGGCAGAGATGGGTCTCTTCCCGCCTTTGTTCAAGTTCTTTCATTGTCAGAATTCATGACCCCCTAAGCTTGGGGGGAAGAGATGCGCCCCGGCATCTGTATATCCGGGGCATCGGTAACATCGGAGGTGCACATTCTATGAGCCCTCATACTCCTCCTTCATCCCCCATAAGATTACTATTGAAGAGCCCTGAAAACACGGGTACTTCTTTCCAAAACATCCGAGGCGTTTTCACACGTCCGGTTTTAAACCCCGTAAACCCCGTAAAAAATGGTGGCGATACCGAATAAATTGGTGCCGTCGCCGGGGCTTGGTGTTTTTCTTTTTCTTCTTCCCCAGGCCGAACCGCCCGAGGTTCCTCCTGGCATTCACCGCCGCCTGTCCCCCGGACGCCCACCATTTTCACAGTGCACACAGACCGGAAATTCAATGGAACCCATCCAGAGATGATGAGTGGGGTGCTTCGGCATTCTCACTCTTCAGGGCTGGGCTGGCCCTCTGACTCTGCAGCTCAACTGCCAGTAAATATAATAATTCATCCATGGTAGAGCTTCCAGCTTCTCCGGATTTTCTCGGAAGCAATCTTCAGGTCGCGGCAGGGTATGGCAGTGCCTTGTTCCTCAGTCCTAGGTGGGACAAATAGACGCCCGCTACGTCGTCGCTCATCTCCTACGTCAACAGATGCAGTCAATATCGAGGACATGCGAGGTCTACTCCTTGCTGTGCTACCACCAAACACGAGGTATATATTCAGCGTGATTCTACTGCAGGAATGCAGCTTGTAGAAATCGTGCCAAGCGAATCAGTTAGCCGCTATGCCGCCCACGAGCTTATATCTTGGCCCCCGTGGGATCGGGTCGGGATGACCTCAGATTCCAGAGGTTCCGGAGCCTCAATATGGATCCCACGATATTCTTCATCGTTGCCGACAATTACGTCCAAGCCCTCATTTTTGACTGGCTTTCGTATCCAGGCAGCTGTAACATTGTCTTGTTTCGTGCACTCTGTCTCCTGTTCAGCAGCCGTCTTTATTGGTTCCGGTCCGGCACATGATGATCCGAGCCAGGCCCGGGGCTGTCGGTGTCCTCCGCTGACTTTCTCCTCTTTCCCTTCAGACCAGCTCCTCATTCTCTATAGAGCTCACCCGCCTCGTCAACCGGTTCGGCGGGTATGGAACTGCATTGGCTATAATCATATTTACGCCAGATTATATCCAAAGTATCATTTCTTAACCTCAGCAGGCTCAGATACACAGGCTGGGTGAGCGGTATGAATCACATCATCTCCGATCGCTGGCAAGTTTCCGGATAACACTGGATGTGGCCGGACATGGTCCAGGTCTTGTCGGGGCTGCATCCTCCACTCCGCCCGGCGCCATCTCTGACACGCGAACGCCAGCCTGCAATGCCCACAGCGAGATACGGTTCGTTCTCAGAGCTAACGTTCAATACGCTCACCCTCTCACAAGTCAACGGCACGCACCCTCCGTGGCCGGCCGACACGCTCGCCCACTCACAGGCGCCTCTTGCTTGATGGTTATGCGAGGAAGCGCGTCTCCGGCAGAGGAATTTAGTGGGGCCGTTTCCGACAGGAGTACAGTGCTTTCTCGTGCGGTGGCACCGTACCGCACCGTTCTTCCCAAATCACCGGCGCACCACGATGGATTGTATTTCTCGCCGCAACAATCTTTGAGTAATCAAGAGGAGTCGAACTCATATCTGGAATAGCGACGAATGTTCTTTTTCCGAGTGACGATTCAAATTATCTGAACGTTAGCCATCACACATAGACGCTGCCGCGAGTGATTCAGCAGCGACGCCGGCAGATTAAACACCAAAACGGTGCCCACCTCCGTCCTAGTCACGGAGACGGCCGGTAAGTTTCCTGACAGGGGACGGGGAAAAGGCTCAACGATCCGTAGAGTTAGCGCTTCTGGCCGCTCTTACTTTAATACGTTCCGTGCCGTGGAATTTCGGATATTCCGTAGTCCGGCCTCCGAATCATGTCTTGTGTCCCACTACAACAGACTCGACAAAGCTCCGGTTTGTTGACATATGAGGTCCATTTATTGACGATTGGAAATTCGTACATCGTGTTAGTCGTCAGTTGGCCAATTGTCATTTCTTCTGTTCCTTTAAGCGTTTCGTCCATCAATTCGTCATACATTGTATCATCGCCAAATGTACCGATTTTTTCTTCCTCTATCTCATCGCATTGTATCATTCTAGAATGACTCCGTTTATGCCTTGTTCTCACGCACAGGGAGGGTCTTCTCCTTCTTCCCGGCATCCTTCTTCTCGGCCTTCTCGGCCTCCTTGGGGAGTTCCTTGACGTAGGGCAGGAATTCAGGCTCGCCAGGAATGTACTTTCGAAGCACCTCGGGAACCACCAATCCCTCCTCTGTCTGGTAGTTCTCGAGAATGCAGCACAGTGTTCGCTCAGTGGCACAGAGCGTCTGATGACAAGAGTTAGCACTACTATTCCTCCCTTGGGGGGAACAATCGCAAGACTCACAGCGTTCAGAGCATGCACATACTCCTTTTTTCCGCCGCCCACGATCTGCTTGCCCTTCTTGGAACCATGGCGAATCTCAAGCTCTCGGGTCTGGTAGTCTGTACAGTTGGAGCAGGAAACCAGCTCCTTGTATTCACTCTGGAAGGGGAACCAAGCTTCGAGATCGTACTTCTTAGCAGCAGCGTTGTTCAGCGCGCCTGTGACGATGCCCACAACCTGATAGGGAAGGCCAAGGGACTTGTAGAACTCCTCTGAGTTGGCCATCATCTGGTCAAACTGGTCCCAGCTGTCGTCGGGGCCACAGAGAACGAACTGCTCAACCTTCTCGAACTGGTGCACTCGAAACACACCCCAGGCATCACGGCCGTGGCTACCAGCCTCCTTTCGGAAGCAAGTGCTGTAGCCGCAGTATTTGATCGGGAGCTCGGCGGGCTGGATCCACTCGTCGGCGTGGAGGGCAGAGAGGGGCTGCTCGCTGGTGGCGATCAGGTATTTATCCGAGTCGGAGGATGTAGGGCCTTCAGAGACACGATACAACTCCTCGTCGAACTGAGAGAGCTGCGCAGTTTTGGCCATCTGCTCGCGATCGAGCATGAAGGGAGGTTGGTTAGGGGTGAAACCTACAATGCAAATGCCGTTAGCAGCAACAAGCGACTTGAGCCAAAGATCACGTACCCTTGGTGAAGAGGAAGCTAGTGGCGTAGTTGATAAGGGCCAAGTTTCTGTCAACGTTAGAATATCGTCGCCATCGCCCATACCTAATCAACTCACAGGAACATGCCGTAGCCAGTCAAGCAGTAACCTCGGTGGCCAACCAGCTTCACACCTCGAACGGGGTCATATCCTCCAAGTCGCAAGAGCACCTCGTGGTGGGAAAGGGCGACCTTGGTGGTCTTGTCGAAGGTTGAAGGTGCCCAGGTTCTCTCGATGGTGTTGTTGTCCTCGTTGTCGCTAACGTGCACGGAGTCGTGCACGTAGTTTCCGACGAGCTTGGCCTTGACCCTAAGCTCAGCATTCTTGGCCGCAGCAAGCTCCTCCTGAATCTTCTTCTTTTGGGTTAACTCCTCCTTCTGCTGAAGCAGCTCGGTCGCATCTTCCTTGGCTCTCTTCTTGAGTCCAATCTCTTTTTGAACGCCGTTTATTTGTGTGCCGATCTGAGTAACTCCATACTGAGCTTCCAGGATGTTAGCAGACGTATAACCCTCAAAATATGTTCAATGACTCACTTTTACGCGCGTCTTGCCAAAGGGCGATAACCTCATCAACCAGCTCGACAGGAGCATGTCGGCGACGCTGGCTCTGTCGAATCTTCTCGGGGTTTCCACCGCGCTCCTCGATGAAATCCTCAATGTCCAACATCTTGACGATTACAATGGTACGATACGTTTACAAGATGTTTAGGCCTAATGGTGGATTTTTTATCGGTGTTGATAACCCAAGAAGGAGGGGGAGGGGCACTGTCAAGATCACCTGACTTGCATATGGAGGGGTCCCTTCAAGTTCCATAACCAATCATATATGTTTATACTGACCCACCTCAAGTCAGGGCCAGTCCCGGGTAGGTAGGTCCCGCTTTCAATACACCGTTTGACTCTCTCGCCATATGTTAGGAGTCATCATATTGACTCCTGGTATAGGTTGGCCGGGGACTAAATCTCAAGGTTTGCTTGATAGCTGATGTCAAGTTCGCTCCACAAGACGTGCATTGTCGGTAATGACTCTTGTTCCCTTTGGTTTTAGTCGTGGTATGAAGCAATATGCAGTTTAACATATTGGGGCAAAGATTAGGTACATATCCAAAACAAAGGTATACTGTGGCTTCCAAAGCTTCTGTGTATTTTCAAATCAATGTTTAATTGGGACATTCGGTAAATTTTCGCGTTGTATTCGATCATATTAGCTTAAGGTAACGGGAGAAGGAAGAAACCCATCCATTACACCGTTACACGTTCATCTCTTGATGCTTATTTTAACCACTCCACTCACCTCCAACAATCTCAGGCACCACCACTTGACGTAATGATCTTTTCATACTCATTGGGGTAGGAATTTGCTGTAAGGTGGACGGAGAATCCAACTTAAGTACTACATTAGCTAAACAATAAATCCGACGGAGCGGACCGTTCCATACAGCTACGCTACAAAACTTTCTAGTTCTCATGTGACTCACTACCATGCCTAATTAGACCTAAAGAGATCAATAAGACACATTTCCTTTCGTGTTTACATAAGGTAAGTAGCTGGATAAGATTTTGTCACCGAGACAAGTTACAACCGCCCAAGTGGTACCTTCCGTTTCGTGATTCGCTTTATGCCCCACGTGATAGTGCATCTTCCATCTGAAGAAGTCACCTCTACAAGGTCTGGACGTTAAAATAGAAGAAGCCCTTTTACACAGCGTCGCATTCCGAGCTCGCTCATTTCTGCTCTTCATCAGTTACCTGCCTACTTCCAGCTTCAGACGGGTATGACGTGATACGATGACCTATGCTATCGGCTAATGAATCCGAATTAGTGATCGAGTCTTCAGGCCGGTCTACGGCTGTCTTGACCTTGAAGCGGAACAATGTAACGGATTCGTACTCAACAGAGGCTTTTGCCCTTTGTTAACTGGCAAGGCTGATTCTCAAGACATTGGAACTACCCAGCTACAATGGCCGAAGGAGGCGCAGGGATGCATACGCACCATTAGATCCGGGGTCAACGGCTAGATAGGTAGACCCATGCATCGTCTCCATTCTTGGGTGCGGCTGACCTCTAGCTTACGGGCCCCAAAACCCGCACCAGATGATTAAAGCCATGGATCTAGCCGCGCTCAATATTGCCCGCCTTCGCTCGCCTTGAGTCTATAGCCTATCGAGCCTGCAGTGTCAATTTCTCATCTGACGAGTCTCAAAAATGAGATTTGGAAGTCGCCGAGAAGATAGCGCGCCATTATCCGACCACATGGCGGTAAGTGATGGGCAATCTTAACGAGCATCGACGGCTGACCGTTGGCAATCAAAGGTGTCGGATCAAGATGATGAGCCGCGTTACGAATACATCCTTAAGGAGATGTACGTCCCTCCCGGGAGCGAGGGCTCTTTCAATGATCGGAAGGATGTCGTAGAGTAAGTTGGAGTCAGACCAATCTTTTTGCAATTGAGAACTGACTTCACCAAGCCTTGTCTTTGTTCATGGACTGGGAGGAAACCTAAAGACAACCTGGAAGCAAGAGGGTACAACTGAGCCGTGGTTCACTAAACCAGAATTTCTCGGCCGCCTCAAGGACTCAATTCGCGTGCTGTCCTTTGGCTACAATGCTCAACGATTCGGCGATGTCGCTAACACTCGAATCATTCACCACGCCAATGACTTACTCAGGAACCTAGTTCTGAAACGGCTTGATCATCCGGTACGAGTTGCTCGCTTCTTGAGACGCAACCTACTAATCCTCGGATAGGACCGACCTTTGATCTTTATAGCACACAGCCTTGGTGGGCTCGTGGTTAAGAGGGTGAGGTAATAATTTACAATTGGTGTGTATATTATAACTCACAGACTTCTAGGCGATACTGCTATGTGCAACAAACGACGATTGGAAAGCTATTAAACAAGCTACGAAATCCATCATCTTCATGGGAACACCTCACATGGGGTCGGAAAAGGCCGAGGACCTTGTCGTTGTGCAGAAGTTAGCATCCCTTATCAAGTTTCAAACTGCCATTGCGACAAATCTTACCAAGGAATTGCGTACCTTTTCGACTGCAGTGCAAGATATAAACATGGAGTTTACGATAGATGTACATCGATCAATCAAACTCCTCTGTTGCTACGAATCCCATCCACAGCGGCTGCCCAATGGCACAAAAGAGATTGTAAGTGAAGGGCATCGATACAGTCACATGCATGATTTAACATATTCCAAAGATTGTTCCTCAGTGGTCGGCTGTACTTCAAGGAGTTGAAAATATTGACCTCAACTGTACACATTCTGGGCTACCTAAATTTGCTTCTCCTTCCCATCCACGATTCGAACTCTTCTGGGGTGAAATCCAGAGGCTAGTGAGACTGGCTAAATCACCACAGATCAAGCCACTCAAAAAGGCACCAACATGGACGGATGAAGAAGCTCTAAAGTAAGGAATACCCATGAATCTTTGCACCTAATATTAATCTCCGTAGGGCGACACCCCCTCGATCACGTCAAACCGCCCAACCCCGGCGTCGACATGAGGTCAGCATCAAAGGGTCAAAATCTTCGAGAGATTCAATTATCCGCTCGAGCGTCGATAAGCTGCTCAAAGAAGTTACAAATCGCATGAATGTGGATATGCCCGCTCAAAAAGAAATGACTGTATCTCAATCCCAGTCCCAGGAGCAGTTAGAGAAAATTGGTATGCTTGACCGCTCATCTTGGATTTTGGAAGTTAACTGACGTTGGACGTTGAAAGACCCCAAAGAGTTCAACGATTTCGTTCGCATTCTTCGTCCCGTGACCCCAGAGAACAAAGGCCTTGACCGAGAAGCCCCTCACTGGCAGACATGTTCATGGATATTGAAAGACCCTACTTTTCTTGAATGGAAAGAGAATATGAACGGCAGCCTCCTCTTCATTACTGGCAGCCCTGGTTGTGGCAAGTCCAACTTGGCAAAGTATATTCAAGGTGTCATGAAGAAACCGAGCGAAGAGACCCCAGAGGAAAATCTTGTCATATCATTCTACTGCGACAGCCTGGAGAGCTCTCGACACAACCCTCCGATCCTGGATCTGGCTGTTCAATCATTATTGAACAAACACGCAACAATATCACAGGTGGTAATAAAGAAGCTTCAGTCACTTTCAGAAACCCTTGGTGTGGATCGGCAAAAGATGCGCGAACCTGTCGACATTGAGAGTGACGGGCGTTTCATCCAGCTGATGGAGATCATTCAGTTGCTGGCGACGGCCAAGGATGCCATGCCGGCATGTCTGATCATTGATGGACTGGATCAGTGCGAAGATGAGTTCATCCTTCGGTTGCTTCGCGGCCTAGATATGATCTTTCGCCGTGGTAGGTCTCCATCAGCACTCAAGGTAGTCATAACGTCGCGTATGGCAGATTCGATCCGAGGATTCGCGCTCTCAAACCACCACATCGAGATAACACCAGATCTCATAGTTCATGATATTCAGCGAGTTGTAGACGAAGAGGTCGACCGCATCATATTGAGTCGCCAGATAGCCACTGTTGGGCGAACTTCTGTTTCTGCTGTTATAGTTGAGAGGTCTAACGGCAGTTTCCTCTTCGCATCTTCGGTCCTCAAAGAACTCTGGTACATAAAGGACACAGGGGCAAATTCAGTGTTCACTCTTGTCACGAGCTGCCCGTCTACCATGGAAGCAATCTATCAACAAGACATGGAGCGCCTTCGAGAGGATCGTTACGACTTGTTCCAGCTAGTCCAAATCATCTGCATAGCCAGGAGAACCCTACGTATACAAGAGGTCAAGGAAGTGCTTCGCTTGCTGAATCCTGAGGTAACGAGGACTTACGATCTCGTCGGTGAGTTGACAAGAACTTGTCAGCGGCTTGTCAGATTTGGTGGTGAGGATACTCTCGAACTTCTTCATCAGACTCTGTACGACTTTATTATCAACACATACGATCTCAAAGAAATACACAAATCTCTGGCGGATATCTGTCTCAACTACCTTATCGAAATGGACTGGGAACAGTATACCGACACTTGGACAGTGGATTCTCGAGAAATTATGGCACGCCGTTATCCACTCCTGAACTATGCCTCTACGTGGATGAGGCATCATTGGAAACATGTCGGCATTGATGATCGTAAGTTGATCTGGGATCTGTGGAATTTCGTCTGCTCCTCGGCCGGAGAGAAATGGAGATGTTACATAATTCCGAGACCTGCTTTTAGGCCTCGCAGCCCGTCTCCAACGCGACCACTGGTATTGTTGAGAAGAGAACGTTCCCCAAGCACCTCAAGGTCTAGGAGTGGGTCTTTCACAGGACCCAGATCCGGATCGCCCTCTGCTGTCCGATCTTCGCCGCCGCCTTTTCAGAACTTCAGCAGGCAGAGTGGGGGAAGCACAATCACTAGGCGTATGTCGGAGAGCAGTGGTGATGGTGCAGATTCGCGAGCTACTAGTTCCCATGAAAGTCGTGAACGATTACTTATCGAAGATCGCTCCGTCATCCGGACGGCAAAGCCACCTTTGGTATTGCTTGCTCAATGGGATGCTGATATCGCTATCAGAGAGTTGTTCTTTGAAGCATTTGAATCTTCCCCGAGACAGGTTTTGAACAGAGCTCTTGGTCTGATACCATATATTTCCTCTCAGTCAAATCGAAACACCCAAAAGGAGTTTAAAGAGATGGCAAACCATGTGTGGGAAGGCACTACTGCTCTGCATTATGCTGCAGCACAGTCTGGAAAGGCGTTGGAAATGATACTCCCTTTTGTAGATGACATCAACTTTCCAGATGGCGAAGGAGCAACTCCATTGATCTTGGCTGCAACAACAGGCGAGCGTAGAGGTGTACTGGCTCTCTTGGAATCTGGAGCTGATGTGGATGCCGTTGATGCATGGAACCAAACGGCACTTTTCTACGCAGTCGATGCTTGCTCCGGGGATGTTGTTCGAACTCTTCTTGAACACGGAGCTGACCCTGATATTCCTTCTAACACCGGCCATTCACCATTGGAGGTTGCAATAGGACTGAACAATTCCGAGGTGGCCAAGATCTTGTTGGAGTTCGCGCCGGATCTAAACGCGCCAACAACTACCGGACATCCACCGGCCTTCCTAGCCAGCTGGTTGGGTAGCACGGATGTCTTGGAGACACTGATACCGTATATTGATGTGGACCAAATTTGGAACGCTGAGCGTTTGATCCACAGGGCGTGCTTCAGAGGATGGGGAAATGTTGTCGACAAATTAATTAGCAGACATGCGAATCTCCACGACCCCCCTAAAGACACTCCTAAGGCTACACCAGTGGCTTTGGCTGCAGAGAGAGGCCACAACGATGTTTTGAGGGCACTTCTAGCCGCGGGCGCCGCAGTAGAATGCCCAGTACCTCTAATGAGCTCCCCTCTGCATATTGCTGCTGCGTCTCGTAACTTACTGGCTTGTGAATTGTTACTTCGTGCTGGAGGTTACATCAACGCAAGGACTGAGGATGGTAGCACGGCTCTCTCTGTGGCTGCAGATCTAAACTCTGTCGAGGTTGTCGAGTGTCTTGTTTCGCACGGAGCTGATCCCAACAGGCCAGACTACGAAAGACCTCTCCATATTGCGGCTGACTGGGGTAATCTCGAAATGGTTCAAGTTATCCTGTCTGGAAGATCGTTTCCTCAAATTGACGCAAAAGATGAAAGTAATTTCACAGCTCTTGGCATCGCGGCGTCTGCCGGTAGGCTGGATATTGTCAGCATCCTGCTTGATCACGGAGCAGATCCCAACCTCAGAAATGGACGACGGAACTCGAGTTCTCCGCTGCATCTAGCAGCCAGCAAGGGCCACAGGAGTGTTATGATCGAACTGTTGAAACGTGGTGCAGGCCCTTATCCTGAAAGCACCAAGGAATCAAGCCCCTTTCACACTGCATGTGGGGCAGGCTGGCTTGACGTTATGGGGACCTTCTTCGAGGTGGTTGATGACGCCGATGAACTGGTCAATTTCGAATGGGGCTGGTCTGGAATTCCTTTACGCTCTGCAGCATCAGGGGGCAAGCTGGATGCCGTGAAGCTACTACTCAGCAAGGGCGCCGATCCGAATTATAAGCTGAAGTCCAAGGTCAACAATGGTCAGACTGTCATTCATGCGGCTGCTGAGGGCGGAAATACCGAGGCTTTTGAGGCCATTTTTGACGCAGCTGTCAACTCTTCGCTTGAAGTGTGTGATTTGGAGCAGCGGACACCTCTTTGGTATGCCTGCGCAGAAGGGCGGGAGGATATGGTTAAGTATCTGCTTGAGAAGGGAGCGTCAACTGAAGTGGTTATTGCCAATGGAGAAACCATCATACCTGTCATCGTCATTGGAGGCTCTGAGAAGATTTTGAAGCTTGTGTTGGAGAGGAATCCCAACCTTGATACCGATTGTCTTGGAGAGAATGGCGAAACGCCCCTGTTCAGCGCAGTTACTTTTGGATACGATAGGATCGCGTCCATTCTTCTGGAACGTGGTGCTAATGTCAACAGAAAGTCGAAAGATGGCAATGTCCCGATCTTTGGAGCGATTTACTATCGTCAAAATAAGATGTTGCAGATGTTGCTCGAGCATGAGCATATCGACCTCACCCAGCGGGATTTTTATGACCGGGGTGTACTTCAAATGGCTCAAGTGTCAGGACACCCTTCAATGGCTGCTATGGTGTTAGGCGCCACCAAAGATTTGCATACGGAGAGAGTGCTCACCGAAAATCGAGATGTATTCGGGCTGAATTCCTATGATCGGATACGTCTTGATGCTAATCCGGCTCCGACGTTCGAGTATTGTGTCGAAGCTGTCCTCCAAGATGCTCAAGACTTGCTCGATGATTTTGAACCTCGAGGATTACGCTGGGAGCGCCTCGGAAAGTTCTTGTTACAGCTAAAGGCGTACAGCTTCGTCCAAATCGCCCTGCAGCGAAGTATCAGAGTCGTCGAGACAGCTCCACTGCTTTTGGAGCACGAGAACTACTGTGATATGTGCCTCGAAACTATCGTGGGTACTCGTTACGTGTGTTGCACCTGCTGCACCATGGACTTTTGCGAATGGTGCGCCCGACGGTATCCAGAGCCTGGATCTGGCAGCTGGCCGTGCCAATACCACTCCTTTTATGCGATCATTCTTCCAAACCACGAGCTTTCGAAAGAAGCGGTAGCAAAGAAAGCTATAGACTTCAAGGAGGCTTCAAGGTTGTCTCTCATCGAAGAGGAAGACTCGGATGGTAGTGATGACGAAACGAAAGCCAGCGAATCCGATAATGGGTGTCCTCAGCAACCTATTCGGCAGGATTTCGAGCAAGGCTTAGGTAATGACAAGGTTTCTCTGTGCCCGACTGACACGTCGAACGGCTGTGCAATGGTAGTTGAACCTTCAGCAGAGCTGTCCACGCCGGAAACCGGTGGCTCTTACTTCGAGGATGGGGTGGCAACGAGCGCGGCATCTAGTAAAGTCGACACATCAGTGAATGAACAGTGGATAGAAAGGACAGAGGATGAGTTACGCGAATTCCTCGATGCAATTCTCAAGACCTTCACGACGGACAAGACACATGATGACCGGGCCAAATGGACCTTTGCGGCAGATAGCTGGAAGTTGACGTATAATCACCAAGGTCGGGTACTGTCTGAAGCCGAAGAAGATGAGAACCCTCTGATGCTTCGGCCCGCACTGAGGTGGACACCACCTAAGCCTTATACGGATGCATACTATTACTTGTCAGGTCTTGCCTATATCATCGCAAACGTACCGCTTCGATTAGCCGCAACTGGGCTCTTGTTTTCTGGGCCCGAACGTGAGGCGTCGAGGAAGAGGAGGAGATTGCAGAGACTCACTCGCAAGGTGATAATCCCTGGAAAGCGGGATGGGGAGGTTACAGTTCGAGGAGTTGATAGCATTGAGATGGAACGGGGAAGGACGAGAATAGTTGGAGTGGATTCTTCAGTTGGGTAAAATGGTATAATACATTCAGGCCGAGATTTTGCAGTGTATAGAAGAGCTTGGAGACTGTTCGCTTGACCATGCCCCCTGTTCTGCAACTGTCAGTGCTTGCATTCAAGCTATTACCAGGCTGTTCAACCAAATCAGCCCCTCCAGCCACTATCAAATTGCACTTACAGCTATCATCCGGGCAGCTGTTCAGGGGAACAGACAATAGGTAACTTGGTACCCAGTTGGGCTCCACCTATCAGGAGCGAGTTGCCCACGCCCACGCCCACGCCCACAGGCACTCGTATTGTTTTCAAAATACCCCCCGCCTTCTTCTCTCGCCCTCCCTTTTCCTTCATTCTCCATCCTCACATCCTTTCATCCACCGAGGAGGAATCATCGAGGAGGAATCATCGAGGATCTTCAACGCATCTGATACCTTGCAGTCTATTGTATCAGAAGTCAAGATCACCTACACTGAACACTTCCCTCATCACAAAACCTTCCCTGAACACATCATCCCCTCTCATCACCCCATCACGCGGAAGCGTAAGCAGCTGTTCGCACTCGTGCTGGTAAGTTCCTTGCTTAGATGAACACAAAGTAACAAAGAAGGCTAACGCGTATCGCGAACAAGAGAACATCTCTGTGTGTGTTGAGCGCCAGTTGTTCGCCATGGACAACAACTATGCTGCCATAAACGACGCCTCGCCCTATCAGCAGGTCAGGCTTGAGGGGGAGTATCTCCAGCCAGCCCGTCCGGAGGTTTTCCATCCTCCTGATGCCAACCTGCCTTACCGCTTGTGCATCGCATGTAAAGAGCGTCATCGAAGTGACAACGGTTACTACTGCAGCCCTTGTCATTACACGAGTGACGAGTGGAATCAATGCAACCTGTGCCTGCGCGCCCTACCTTGCGTGGGGAACAGAGGCTTTTGCACCCGATGTCTCCCGTTGGCACCTCATGAGACCGACCCTGCACCAGTGAGCCCAAATCCAACTTGGGAGAACGGAACTTGGGAGAACGGAAGAAAGGACGCCATCTTCCTTCTCACCTCTTTTTATCGACCCCTACCGCAGTGCTTCGACTGTGCTCTATTTGTTGAAAGGGGAATCATCTGCCCTGAGTGCGATTTTGTGCCCGGAGTCTACCGGGGGGCATTTCGCCATGATTACCCACGCCTCGCCTTCCAGGACGGCGTATTTACTGGTTACCTCAAGAACGCATATGTTGACCGAGAATAGCAAGCTCGACAGCCAATACACTTACATCGAGGTGGCATCAGACTGGAACTTCCTTCAGTCACGAATGCTGGCATCACCATGGAATGGATTGAGGAGCAGTTGAAATTCGAAAAGCAGTGGTCAACCGAGTTCCCTCACGCTCTGTCACCGATAGCTGAAGCAGGGATTCGATTCCTTATGACTTGTTGTCCATTCAGCGAGGACTGGGACAAGATGAAGACACTCATCGTGGTAAACAAGTTTCTGAACGGACTTGTTAGTGGTCAGATGATACGCCGTGATCAACAATGGCTGGTTTGCAACCCTATTCCCACTCCGAATAACATGCCCAACCTGGATTATGGTCTTGTCCCAGAGGGCACCAAACCACCGAGGCCTTCTGCAGTGCTGGACCCAAAGGAGAACCTGAGGGAGATCTTTAGAGAGCTCTACAACCATGTGTTTCGGATGCGACTCGCCGACGGAATGGCACGAGGTAATGACAGCTGGACTGAGAGCCTTTCCGCTAGCCATGAGTGGGTGGCCAAGTGGAATCCAGGAGGAAGAGAGATGAGGACCCCTCTAGGATGTTGCGTTTATCGTCCGGATCAGAGGTTGTTTTCTCATATCATTGGTGCGGAAATTCAAGAATTCTGCGAGCTCAACGTTTACATCCGATCTCAAGAGGACCCGAACGTTCTTATTCTCCTTGCCAAACTAACCAACGCCCAGATGGGCCAGAACCCAGGTGTGCCGTTTGATCAATCTCCCTACCACCCTTTCTCTCGCCAAAGAGACGGGAATGGGTTTCCCCGTAGGGTTCCAGGTGAACAAGGAAGAAGCCATGAAGCTACAATGTCAAATGCTCCGCATTCTTGGAAGAAGAAGATAGCAGACGGCCGCCACTCACCAGACCCTCCGGGTGACCAGATTACAATGCTGCATCACATGGACTGGCAGGTTAAAGGAGCACTGACAAGCTACGACGACGGACGGTACAGATTTATCCAGCAGCCAAACCAGATCCGGTCTTTTTACCACTATGCGCAGCTGTTGCTTCACACCCACGGTTTTAATAGTGTGCAGAGCATGAGCCTGCCCGATGGAGCAACATACCGTATGGCCCAGCAATTGTCTTTTGCTCCGAACTTTGGCGATCGGATCCAGGATGCCCGAGCGGTGTACAGGACGCATGGTTATATCTTTGACCTCGACGAGCGCACGTATGCTGAACGGCGAATGTACCATCATACTCTTAATATGCTCACGGCCCCCAATCTGAGACAGGGACAGCCACGAGAGGCTCAAACCCCTTTCATACCGCCCCAGCAGCCTGTAATCAACGGACTCACTCACGGCGCTCAAGCTCCTGTCCCTCAACAGCCTCACAATACGGTGCACGGAGGTGTACAGGCTGGAAATGGGTTCATACAGCCTCAGCGCCCCAATCAGGCCATGAATCAACAACCTGTGGTCAACATCAATGCCAATAGTGCTCTGGGTTTTGTCTCTCAACCGCTTGCTAATCGGCCTCGCAATATAACGCAGGGAGCGCAGGCCGGAAATTCATTCGGGCAGGGCTCGTCGAACTTAAACCAGACCATCAATCCGCAGAGTGTCCAGGCCCCTACCCACCGACAACCTGCTAGCCAACCGCTCAACATGGTCCAGAGAGGAGGACAGGCTGTAAATGCCTCTAGTCAAGCTATCAACCACCAGGAGTCAACTAACGTGATCCCCAATGGGGCCCAAGCCCCTGTCCGCCAACAGCCTGCTAACCAGCTTTTGGTCAGCGGAAACCCCAGTGGCACCCGGGTCCCTATCAATCAACAGCCTGCTCGTCAGCCTCTCAACATGACGCAGACAGGAGGACAGAGTGGAGATGCGACCAGCCAAACTATCAACCAGCAGCAGTCAACCAACCTGACTCTCAACACTGCTCGAGCTCCTGTCCATGGACAGAATGCTGGTCAACGTCCCAACGTGATGCAGGGTGTACAAGCTGGAAATGCATTTGTGCAGGGTCCGAATCTCAACCAGACTGCCATTCAGCAGCCGCCAGCCAATGTGAATCCTAGTGGTTCTCAAGTTTCTAGCTATATACAAAGCAACGGTAAACGTCTGAAATTGGCTCAGGGAGAACAACAAGACAATGTATCAGTCCAGGGCTCGAGCCTCAACATTCAGCCCTCGGTCAACGAATTTCACGGCAGTTCTCAAGCTCCCGCTCACGGGCCGTCTGGCGGTCGACCCCAAAACACGACCCAAGTTCCGCCTCAGCAATCGACGAGTTCCTTTGTTCCTGCACGGGAACCGGATGAACAGCTCCTCTCCCAAAATCAGGAGCGTGCGCTAGCCCCAGACCAGTTGGCCCCTACCCAGACCAACTTTACTAGTCAGGGAAATACCCAGGTCAAACAGGAAACCCGGGGAAACGTCAAGACGGAGCAGGAGGAGTAGAACCAGTAATCTCTGGTGTTCTCGGCTGAACGACCTTGTTTTGGCCTATCAGGTTCGTGAGCCTCGCAAAATCACAACGAAAATGAAGACGGATGGAGAGATGGCAATGTTTGTAGATTTGGTAAGTGTTTTGCAGCAGTACCCTCGAGCCCCTGACTAACTCTTTCATCAGCTATGTACAGATTTTGGAAGATGACATCGGTTGATTCGTGAACAACGACTACAAGAAACAAGAATGGCCGCACTCGCGGAACAATGACTTTGCGGACAATTGCGAGACGCACATCGCGAGACACATCGCGAGACATACCGCAAACAAGACCGCTGCGAAACAACACTGCCACGGGATGGTATCAACAGACACAGAATCATCAAGGAATGGTATCAAGCTGCCATGGCAGCCACAGCAAATGATGTGCTGATTTGATTTGAGGCTTTGGCATGTCCCAAAGCATGAGATGATTGCGAATTCGGACCTGGCTAATGTTTACCAACTATCTCGGTTGGATGATCAAGTTGGTCAGATTAAAGATCAACGATTGACTACAGTCTGGATTAGTTAAGGCGGTGGGAGAGAAAGACCAGGCTAGACTACAAAGTCGTGTAAATTAGTTGTAAGAGTTGTATTAAGAAAAACCCATAAAACCCACGACTGAACAAAACTCGTGACCGTCATTCTGTGAGCTGAACACCAACCATCCTGAACATTTCGTGAACATCAAAATTGGGAACCTGCACAATAGACCGCTGAACTCATTCTCCTCTGACCTACCTTTTCCCCTCACAGGTCCTCAAGCAGATATCGTCACTATCGAATGACTACCTATCAAACAAATCAACACTCCTGCGCGACATCGCCACTTGGCATTGACACCGAATACTCGAGACCCAATTTGACCGCTTTGCCCGCATTCAACGAAACCTCCCACGAGATCTGCCCGCCCTTCTTGAGAGACGCCGTCGCCTTGCCCCAGTCTTTATCCTCAGGTATGTCGCGTCCAGGAGCTCCAGTCGATAGATGCGCCCCATCGATCGATAGACCACGAGGATTCAACAGCTCGACTCGCAGACGATCGTCCTCCGATACAGGAACCTGATCCAAGACCAGCACGTTGACTGGCTTGCCAGCAGAGACGCGGCTGTTGTGTACCGTGACAGCACGGACGTACACGGAGCTATCTTCTTTGCTAAACATGCCGCTCGTGCTCCTTCGAACATCGGGCTTGGGATACATGACCCTGATCGCCGAGTCTACACCCAGACTAAGAGTGAAGACCTCACCCGAGCTACATCGAGGGATCTTGGCCTGACCCATGAAGCTACCATCCAGCGTCAAGCTGGCCGGTCCGCGGAGGAGTGTAAGTTTGCTGTTGTTTCTGAGCTTGGCCTTGAGATAAGCCGCAGGCTGATACTTAGCCACGACAGTGTGGCTGAACAGGACATTCGAGAACTGCAAACGAGCAACACGTTGCTTCGAAACCGTGAACTTGGGAACCAGGGTCTTGAGACCTGGCAAATCGAAGGTGGTCGTGAAACCAGTCTCCTCAACAAGCGAGTTCTGGAACTCCAGTGACGGTTGTGCATCATGCATTGTCATATCTTCATCATCGACAGCGCTAGAATCATTGCCGAAGAAGTCCATTAGCATCTGACCCGGAAACTGCTGCTGTTGCTGTTGCATTTGCTGTTGCATTTGCTGTTGCATTGGTTGCATTTGCTGCATTTGCTGTTGTGGCATTTGCATTTGCTGCTGTTGCAGCATCTGCCATGATTGCTGTTGCTGTGCTTGCTGCTGTGCTCGCATCGTCTGCGCTGCCATACTTGCATTTAGTGGCATGCCTTGAGGGGCCTGGGGATCCTGCTCCTGCCTAGCCATCATCAACCTTTTCTTGTTCTGCTGTTCCAGCAACATGAGCTGCATCTGATAGCTATCCAGAGCCGGGGGTGTATCAAGACCAAACATATCTTGCCTGGCAGAAGGATGTGGTGCCACTGCCTTCTTGCTTCGCCAACTGGCCAGCTGCCGACTCTCTTCACGGCTTTCAAAGACGCTACCATAATCGGACATGGAGGCCTTGTCGGCCAGCTTGATGCGCCAGGGCGTGAGAATGGGAATAGCTTCATCAAGGCTTGACGATGTAGCCTGAGATGTCGACAGGGTAATCTTGCAATTCTCCCAGGTCTCGGATGTGGTATTGTGAAGACCAGCATCGAAGCAAAGTGTGCCCGTGGAGTTGACTGTCGAAAGCTGGAGGTCATAGCTAGGGGTCCAGAAGGCCGAGCTGGTGACATATGACAGTATCAGGTCACATGAGAACATCTCTTCCGCATCTACTGTTTTGCTCATGGATCGCTGGACAAGGTCAATCTCGCTAGACACAGACTCTCGGCGAGATGAAGCTGGTGTGTAAGAAGAATTGACTTCGAGCTGAATCTGTACCGTGTAGCAGTATTTGGGCCAGCAGCGGGCTCGCTCGTTGCGGATGCGTTCCTTTTCCCTGCGACGCTCCTCCTGGCGTTTGTTCAGCTTTTCCTGCTTTTTGGCCTTCGCTTTTTGGACCTTGGCCTTCCCTTTAGATTCATTTGCCTTGAGCTTGTTTTGGAGCTTGACCAGGCGTGAGTGCTCCTTGGAAGCTTGGTCGATGAGCTCTGTGAGGTCTCGCTCTTGCTTCACACCGTCTAGGCGCTCGTCAAACGCCTTGCTGCGCTCCTGTCTATAGGTCTCGAGCACGTCACTGATGTCGATGCCTTCTCTTTTATCAAGTGCTTTGGAGTAGGTGTCGAGAATCCTGATACGGTCATCAACGCTGGCGACGACTTCTCGGGCTTTTTGTTGATCGTCTCTCAGCGAGACGAGCTTCATCTTGACTTCCATCAAGCCCGGCTGCTGAGGCTCCTCCGCAGTATCATCATCATCTTGATCTTCTTCACTGGCAGAGTCATCCTGATCCGAGTCTGGATAGATTTCGTCAAACATTTCACGGTTAGGGAGAAATTCAACACTGATGCCGGTGATAGTAGCAGCACCGCTGCCCTCGACCGTGACCGAGTTCTTGTCAATGGTTGGGCTCAGACCAACGATGGATATCTCATTGATACCGGGCTATAAACGAATGAGTACACGGACGTACAATGGGCATGAGAAACCTACCCTGAGAGGGACATCCTTAATCTCCCGCTTGATCTGAGCCTGGGTGGGGAAGAGGGTGACGGAACGTGTGCCAAGGTCACGAATTTTGTATTCGACGTTGTGGCCAACGTCCATGGCAGGTGATAGATCATGCATCGTGGAGAGCACCAGTCAAGGCGACTGTGAGGGCGAAGACAACGGTATGAGAAGGTATCGCGGATGCTTGATGTAGGCGCAGTGAAGGTAAGATGGAAGAGGATGGTGTTATGGAGAGAGGCAAAGAGGATGGAGAAGATGTTGAGGAGAGAAGAGGAAGGGGGAGAGGAAGAGGGCTGATGAGCATGCCAGAAGAGAGGCAAGAGGAGGGGGGGACGAGATACTTATACTCGTAGGAGGGGAGCTACAGGTCAAGGCAGATGCAAAGTTTAAGGTCACTTGTACCAGGATAAGGCGACTGAAGAAATCCGGGGTCATAAAAAGCAGATATTGAGTCGAAGGATACAGGTGGAATGAGTGTTTCAACAGCCACTAACACGGGCAACCGAAGCTACTTGGCATTCAGAGGACAATTGATAACGAACAAGAGGCCATGGATATCAATTGATGGAAATGGTTGGAAATTAAGTTATATTTGAGTAAGATCATTAGAAACGAGAAAATCGTTAGCAAAGTTGGCGAACCAGATGCCTCATCTTGTAGGTTCGAAGAGGAGGAAGACAAAGGAGAGTGAGAGTGAGAGTGAGAGAGAGTCGGAAAACAGCGGGGGATGGCTTGACCCTTTGCCTGGAGACTTCTGCTGATTCATCCGTACTGCCTTATTATCGTGCCTTAGAGTTAAGGTATCATCTGGTTCGCACATTTCGCAGCAGTAAACCATGTTTGAAGTTTGTGTAAGCAGTCTATATTAGCATTGGCAAAACAATTGTTCGCAAAGCCATATACGCTTCTCTGAATAATTGCGTTGTGAATGACATGTTGGTCGATCAAAATGAGAGCTTCCGCATGTTCGTGTCTGGAACCACCATACACCTGAGGTCGAGTCGCTATTTTCACTTATTCACCTACCCTTGGTCTGAAAAGTCATCGAGCGCGCTTCAAGAGAAATATGTTAGTAGATTGCAAATGGAAAACCAATCTTGCGGTCATCTTTTCAGATTGCTGATGCGATGAGTCAAAACGCCAAATGACCTTGTGCTGTTCGCCCTCTGCCTCACGCGATCGTAACAATCATGGTCAACAAACTCCAACTTAGGTTTTGCTACGCATTATATAGCATCTATAAAATGTCAGCAATGTCACCGACAGTTTGTAGACAGTATCTCTGCGTAAAACCATCTTGATAGCCTCTACCAGCATGGCAGCTCAAGGTTACTACTTTGCTGAATATCGTCGCCCTCGATACCCTAGAGTAAGGTGTGGACAACAGAACCCAATACCTAACAACATGAACAACATACCTCGCGCATTCGACGGTCTTGCTGAGACGGATGACGATGACTCTTCTACAGACTGGGGAAGTCTATTCAATCCGACCCCTAGGCCTCAGCCTGCGCAGAGACCACCACGAGCCCCAGATAGAAGACGCAACATTATCATCGTGCACTTATACGATCTGGAACCTCGAGCTGGGCGATTTGGGCAAGCTGGAGAAAGATTCAGCGTCGACCAAGGCACCTTGTTTGCACTCCTACCAAGAACCAGACACGCTGTGAGACGAGGTACTCTCATGCTGGAGAGCTTCTTCCTCCCTGAAGACATGGAATTGCATCCGCCGCAAATAATCCATCGGGCTCTGCACTTTGTGTTTCATCACTTTCAAGAACACTCCAGAATTGGCGTGCTGGATATGTTTGGAGCAGCTGCGCGGGAGATTGAAGACGATCCTGTTCGCGACCGTGCAGTCACTCGTTGGGCAGCTTTGATGCACGCCCTGTGCGTGGTACTCGATAATGAGCGAGGGCTGGGATGCTCAGAAGACCTACTTATCAGTGTACTGGACTTTTTCGAAAACCTTATCCGAGACGTTCATGATCTCCTGGGCTGGAATGAGACAATGATTCTTTTTGAAGCATTTGCAGGCATATTTCGTACTAGACGACGGGGTTTGGTGCTTCAGATTCGCAGGATTTGGAACCGATTCGACCCAGAAGTTCAGGAACAGCTGTTGCGCGACATGAGACGTGCGCTGCCAGCCGAGGGCATCGACGGTATGGCGCACCGCATGTATAGAACACTGGGATATTAGTACAATGAGGTAGTCAGAGAGTTATGTAGTTTTCAGTAGTTGCGAATGATATCACTTGATTGCATAAGTCACTGCATCCCCAGCCTCATCAATTCCATCACCCCACCTCCATCCCCGGTCACTCGAACGTCATGGGCTGGCCTCGTTTAACACCAGCCTCTCTCCACCTATAACCAGCGCATACATACATATCATACAGCTAAAGCCTCGCTTCTTGTCGGGCACGTTGGGCAGAAAACCGCTTGTGTCGGTGACCTTTACCTTGCCAGTTGTTCATTTGTTCACTGTTCTTTTTAGCGAAAACACAATTGCCTACCTAAGCGCCCGCCATGTCCGAATCTCGCAAGTCGAACAAGTCACCGCTACGATCTCTGGATCCTCAGCCCATCCGTAGCCCGTCTCCCACGCGAGACCGGGAGCGGGAGCGGGAGCGAGACAGAGACCGTGGACGGGACCGTGGATTGGATCGCGGCGGCCCAGAGAGGACAAAGTCATACCCGGGCCCCGAGTCTCAGTACGGACCTCAGCCATATGGACCTCAGAACTACACTCCCCAGGACTTCGCCAACCAGAGCTACGGCCCTCAGAATTACGAGCCCCAAGGCTATTCAGCCCAGAACTATAATCAATCCTACAACCCTCAGAACTACCCTCCCGCCAGCGGCCCTCAAACAGGCCCCAACGACCTCCCGATCCGTCCGGTATCTGAATCATATCTTCCCAACCATGCCGGAGCAATGGCCAGCGCATCAAAGCTGCCCCAGGGACAGATAGTTCCTGCGGTAGCTCCGGCTGACCTGCGAGAACTTCAGGCACTCAGGACAAACTGCCAGTTCAACCTGCGCGAGTATATGAGCTTGCAGCGCCAGCGACGAGGTGGCGATTCGGCCATTTCGGCGTATGAACTTGAGACCCGCGTCCGCCACCAGACGACCACGGTTTTGAATGATCTGAGGATCCTCCAAGGTGAAGTGCGCGGTATCGCCAAAGAAGCCGAGAACCACCGCTGGAGAAGATGGATCATCGGAGGTGCCATGTAAGCATTTGTCCTCTTATGGTATCGTGAGAATTGTGACTGACCTGAATAGCGCTACCTTTATTCCCTTTATCCGCCGGTTCTGGCGCCGAGGCCACGATGACGAAGAATCGCAGTCGTCGGCCAACGACACCGAGTACGCGTTCAAGAAGTCCAAGGGCCTTCTCGACCACATCAAGAACGGCGTGCTTGGACAAGGCAGGTTCGCTAAGCTGGCGTTCCTCGTGTTTGCCGTGCTCTTTGTCTTTTCCAACGAGGTGTCGATCCGGGTAGCGCGGACCGTGCAGAAGCGACTTAAGAAGCTGACCGCAAGGATCGAGCACGGCGACCCAGACATTGATGACAAGGACATGAAGCTTCTTGAGGGCTGGCGATGGAGGGTTTTGCTGTGGTAAAAGTGATGGCGTCACGATGGTGATGAATTTACCTTGTCGTATATAGTACGAGACATGATTGTAACGAAGCTCAGGCGATTGATTTTGTTTATGTTTTTGGGCTTGGAAAGAATGCGATTTTATTGTTTTATAAGTTATGGGCTTGTTTTTATTATTGTGATATAGCTGATTGCTGAAAAATGAAATGTTTTATTTTGGCAGTGCGACCTGTAACCCATCACTAATTTGTGAGGCCTGGTTCGTGCACCATCACGATTCAAACTCAACACCTCACACAAACAGCCCAAGCATTCAAGGACGTCACCATTTGAATCCATCTACCAATATATCAACACTAGATCCCATGATACAGATATAATTTCTTTTTCACCTGGGCAAAGCCTCCCATCAGACGTGTATAATGGGATCAAAGCGTAAGGCCTCAGAAGATCTTCAGGGCCAGTTGCCGCTTGGTGATGGCATCAAAGGTCAACAGACAGCCTGGCGCAAATCGTTTGATGGCCCTCCAAAGGATGATTTAACCAGAGATCGCCAGTATGCTGAGCTATACTCTAAACCACCCGACTTTAAACAGTTGGCCCTTCAAGATGCAGATTTTGCACGACTGTGAGTATTGTGTCGCCCTTACGCGAATTGCACGTCTAACACATTACTCTAGGTGGAACGAGCACAAGGACGATTTCTTCAATGACCCGGAATGTGTCATGCAACTTACAAAGACGCTTCTAAAACTGGACTTTGGATTGCAACTTGAACTTCCCAACGACCGATTATGTCCTCCTGTGAGTTCTATCTCAGTACTTGCGACGCGTCATTCCATCTAACGCGTCTCGAATAGGTCACCAACCGCCACAACTACTTACTCTGGCTAAAAGGCCTTCTAGACAGCACTTCCTACGAAAAGCAAGGACGGAAACTCGTTGGGCTGGATATAGGCACGGGTGCAAGTTGTATCTACCCTCTTATGGGCTGCACTGAACGTAACTGGGATTTTATCGCCACTGGTGAGTATCCCTTCTATCTTTCATTAGTACACAACTAACAAGCTGTAGACATTGATTCAAAAAGTCTTGAGTATACTCGCAAGAATGTGTCGCTCAACGACCTTGATCACAGAATTAACGTCGTTGAGCGAAAGCCAACTGATGCTCTCATCCCAATCAATGATATGAATATCAACAGCATCGCATTCACTATGACAAATCCGCCCTTCTATAAATCTGAACAAGAGCTACTTGACAGCGCGAAGGAAAAGTCCCGTCCACCTTTTACAGCATGTACAGGCGCCAAGGTCGAGATGGTCACCAACGGTGGCGAAGTTGCTTTTGTCGACCGCATCCTTCAAGAGTCCCTCATCCTTCGAGAGCGCGTGCAGTGGTATACAGTCATGTTTGGCTTCCTAACAAGCCTGGTTGATTTCGTGGAGAAGCTGAGACTGCACGAAATCGACAACTTCGCCGTCACTGAGTTTATACAGGGCAGCAAGACAAGGCGATGGGCTGTTGCATGGAGCTTTGGAAGCATGAGACCTACACAAGAAGTCGCGCGTGGAATCAAGACAGCGGTTTCCAAAAACGTTCTTCCCGAAATCACAGAGGAAAAAGTTGTCGATGTGCCTCTCCGCGAGAAGGTCGGTGGCTTTGTAGATCGATTCCGCGCCGAGGTTGAGAAGCTCGACCTGATTACTTGGGAGTGGGATAGTGAGCGGTTGGAGGGCACAGGACGAGCAGCAGGCCGTGTATGGGCGCGAGCATGGCGGAGGAAGAAGCAGAGAGAGGAAACAAGCGGGCCAAAGGCCGAAGAGAAAGAGTGTGTCTTTGCTTTCAAGGTGTTTATCCGAGTTGGAAAGGACGAGGTGTCGGTCGGCTGTAGATGGTTAGAGGGCCATGATGCGGTTGCGTTTGAGAGTTTTCGGGGGTACTTGAAGAACACAGCGCGAGCTATCTTCAGTCCGCAGCATGCGGAGACACAGACGTCTACTTAGATATCTTGAAAGTTTGTTATAAAGATTGACTTGTAGCTTTTGATTGCCGCTATGTAAGACCTAAAAATAGCAACTATTCCCTTTTGAAATTGTACAACTAAGCCTTGATCCTGCCCCGGAAGGCCTCGAGATCAGCTAACACCTCCGCCTTAATTTTCCCCTTGATCAAAGCATCTAAGATGATGTCTTGCTCCGAATCAGGTGCCATATTCTCATTTCTCGGGGGGTTATTATCAAGATTGGTTGGGAAAGGATAACCCTCCCCCACAGCGGAAACAAACATTTTGACCTCGTCACTCAGACCATTCTTCTTGTATGCAGCAGTCAGAACATCCCAAGTGCTTTCCACAAGTGGCAGTGCATCGACGGTCTCCATCGGCTTGCCAAAAGCACTGCTGATCTGAACGAGATTTACGAGGCGGTTAATATCTGCAGATTTGTTCTCGCCTGCTGCGTGAAAGAGAGCAGGGTTGAACCACAGACCATCGCCTTTCTTCAGCGGAAGTGCGATGTATTTCTCCAGGAAATACTCATTAAACTCAGGAAGACGGTATGCCATGTATCCAGGAGTAAAAGATTGACTAAAGGGCAGAAGCCTTGTGGGGCCGCTCTCGAGGGGCACGTCGACATGGGCCACAGCACCTTGGAGGGTCAAGCATTGGCTCGCAACTTGCATAGCTCGAGGATACCTGCCGCAGCTTTCCGTGGACATGAAGCCCAGATGATAGTCACGATGGGAGACTTGGGGTTGTCCTCCGGGTCGGACGTTGTTGACTTGAGTGGTGATGCGGTACCCAGGGCCAAGCCACGAGTTGAAGATGAGGTCGAGGTACGGGTTGGAGAAGTAGTCAAAGAATGAAACAGGGTCCCGAAGACCGTGTTTGCTGAACGAATTCCAGATCCGGTCATTTTTGCCTGCGCCGGCGAAGTGATCACCAGCAGTTTTGGTACCTTGGCTTTCTTTCTTAATGACGTCGTTATAGGCGACGGTTGACTTGTCGATTGTGTCTAGGTCGCGATAGAGGCCGGCTGTGACAAACACCCCAGGCCCGTGTAGAAGGACCTTGTACCATTCATCTTGAAGGGCGATTTTCTGATCCTCGGTCAAGGATGAGTAGTTGGCAAGGTTGTAAATGGGAACATTCTCTTTGATGTCAGCCGCAAGTGGATAGTCTTCTTTGGTGGCTTTTTGGGAGCAGAGAGTTTTGAAGGCGTCTAATGAAGGAGGAGGCGACAGCTTGAATAGGCGAGCCTGTCCTTGATCGGCTAGAATACCGTTGCTGTTGTGTCCATTGGTAGTCATGTTGGGAGTCTTTGTCGTGGTATGAAGCTGTCAGAGTTAGGTTAACGTAAGGTTGGGGTCACAGCGGGGAAACAGCTGTGATCTTTATAATTGTTGAAGCTATTGCGGTCTTCCTTGAGACATACAGCAGCGGGGGAATGACGGGTTTCTCTCCGAAGAAATGATTCGTTCCTTGTGACCATCATGGTTCAATGCTGCCTCATATAGCGAAGGCTAAATATCTCGGGTCTTCTAAGTCAAGTACTCAACTCTTGGGGTAATCAGGACTGCTGACTGGCGATGACCTCGCGGCATGAACCAATCGCCATGGATATTATTCTTACGTGTTACACATGAGCGCCACTCAAGTATCCATTTGAAGCTCTGGATCTTGAGTGCGCGGCCTAAAAGGTGGTTACGGTTAAATTATTCGTGTAATTACAAGTGTTCAAGTTGCTGTCAAGATCAGTAGCCGGCAAGGTAGTTCGGCAAACAAACGAGATACAGAGTAATACAATACACAACACTGCTATGTTACCCAACGTCTCGACACTAAGAAGGTAGGCCTCTCCCAGTTGAAGAACCAGATGAAGAGCATTGAGATCTAGTGATACAAAAAGAAAAAAAAGAATCCCCAGATCTTGGAATCGAACCGAGATCTCCGCCCCCCCCCCGAAGGGGCACCCCTAACCGGGATGTGCCACTGACGGTATGCTAGCATTACACCAATCAGAGTTTGTTCTTATTGTGGAGAGGAATGGAGAAGTCTGCACTATACCATAGTGGGCTAGTGTCAAGAGCGGATGCTATCATAGAAAAAAGAAGAACACGGGAATAACACTCTTTCCTTGTTGCAGGAGTAACCATTATGCGATTGGTAATCTTTTGTCCTTTAAACGTGCAATCCCCTGCCATGTTCACGGATAGTTCTACCTCTGGGCGATCTAAAAGCATTGGCCAGAGTAAATGCATGTTCGTTTACTGAGCTTCGGCGCCGCTTGGCGCGGTGTAAATGACATTGGTGACAGGTTTTGGACGATGGTGTATTAATTTTGTGATGTATTGTATCAGGCATCTAAGATCATAGACTTTTATCTGAGACCAGCAAGCTTGTTCATCAACTTTGACAGCTGAGCGCCTTGTCTGTCTGACAGGAACAGGTAGCCCCTCAACCTCTCTTCGACTGGATAGCTAAGCGCTGAAGGTAAATAGAAGCGTTGAATCATGCACAAGAACCAGTCCTTGTCGGGAGATGCCTCGGTCGTCATGGCAGCAGTGTACAGGCACCAGAAGCGTATACCCTCGTCAAGCTCGTCGCTCCAGAAGCGGGCCTCGACCAGGGCTTGACGAAGTCGGGATATCAGTGTTCTGGCAGAGGCCTGCGAACCGTGATACTGTGTCGAGTTAAGGAGAAATGTCAAGGTGGCGATGCGTATGCAGTTGTCCGATCGCTGGAGGTCTTGGAGGTGAAGGAGGCGGTGTATCAGAGCTTGGAGTTTGAGGAACAGGTTTGTCTCAGTCTTATCATGTCGATCTCCTCCTGACCAGTAAGCGACTGCGAAATGTACGTAGCTGATGATATCTTGCAGTACTAAACATAGATCTAGCGAAACGACTTTACTCAGGAGGTTGTGTCGAAGGAGAGTTGGTACAGGGCTCGCGACATAGCCAGGGGAGAGGGAGATGGGATCCCACGTCGAGGGCACAACGGGCGTCTTGAATTCATCCAAGGCCAGGAACTTGTCGGCCAGAACGGTGCTTTCGAGCACATATGGGTCAAACTGGCTCCAGCCACCGGCGTTGTTAACGACACTCAATAAAGCACCCAAGTGAGTGCGAGCAGCAGAGGTATCGGTGCTTGGAGGGCTCATCATGGCCGCGTATCTCTCAGGGCATCGTGTCCACAAGACTGGTGCGCCACTCCAGAACTCTGTGATTGCAAGACTGTAGATAGACAACGCGAGCCAGTTGTCGGCCTTGAGTCCTTGGGCGTCTTCTAGACGTACTCGTACGGCTTGGAGGGCCTTGTCAATGAAGTACTCAGGAGGACGCTTCTGATCGAGAACACCGGCCATCCAACCCTGACAGCACGAGCCATAGGCGAGAGTAGAGTACATCAACGCCTTATCCTCGACACAGTGTTTCAATCTCTCCTTGATGGCCCACTCGTGTCTCATCCGAGTGTCCCGTCCGACCAAGGCTGAGGGCGCAAACGCCTCAGCCAAGAAGGTAAGCCTTGCTCCCTGGTCAAAGGTGAAGTGCATCATGGCATGGTTCCCAGCGTCCATTGCCGCAATAGTGCAATGGAAAGGGTCGGAACCGTTGTTGGACGGGCTCTTTATGAGGAGCCGGAGTACTTTGCCGTCGCTTGACTTCGTATTCGTTTCCTGGTCAATAGCAAACTGCGATGTGTGCTGCGACCATGGCTGTTTAGATGCAGCTCCTTGTCGCCGGCGGCGCTGGACATGGCTGAGAATGAAGGAGCGTTCTCCGCCATGGGAGCGAGTTAAAGAGGTCGAGCTTTGATCCTTGTTAACAAAGACTACTTTTCGCTTATTGGGGTCCATGTGTCTCTTTCGTGGTCCCCTCATTGGAGTGCTATTACTGCTGTCGACCACAGATACGGATGAAACTTGTAAAGTCGGCGTCATTGTGTCGAGGAGATGTCGAGTGGATGTCGAGTAGTCCATCCACAATGCCGGCGCATCAAGAGTTGGCCCGAGGCCGTCTGATTAGTTGTCGCCTAAATTCAATAAAGGGTTAATGCGCCGCTGTCAATCTGACACTCACAATTAATCATCGCCGCCTTGGGATGATCATAATCATGAGGTAGCATTGCGGCTATCCAAGCTCCCGCCCATTGCACAGCCTCTCATCTGACACCTACACCCGATTTGGCAATACACTACCGTTTTAGGAAGCGGATTATAAGCTTACTTTGGGCATGTAAGTGATGTATATTCGTGAAAGACCTACCTTGATGTTCATCAATTAAGGCTGGTTCGAGGTATAAAGCTCATCACGTTTGCTATCTTAACGAGACTTAACTCATCTCCATAACCATCCTCTCGACGCAACTACTACCTATTGTCAAAGAAAATGCTAGGTGCAGCTTCAACTTCTTTCCTGTTGCTATTGGCAGCAGGGAACGCCCTCGCAGCTCCAAGGACTCCAAATCTTCCCGTTGTTGATCTAGGATATGTGAGCTTCTCGTTCACCTGTCTAAGTCCCTTTGCATACTTACAAAAGTTAGGAACGCCATCAGGCTCTTTCGTACAACGAAACTACCGAGGTTTACAAGTTCTCCAACATCCGATATGCGCAGCCTCCAGTTGGCCAGCTCAGGTTCCGGGCCCCTGTCCCTCCTCTGCCGAATCTCAATGAGATCCAGACTGGAGCCGAGGTGAGAGCTTGTCCTCAAGCTGCACCACTATGGCAGGCAAGGGCATACAAACCAATTGGGCTTTACTCCAACGGTAAAGAGTTTAGCCTTGAGTCATGGGAGGCTGATATCAAGAACTCGACTGCTCCATCCGGAGGCGCTCCTCCTCCTCCTACCACAGAGGACTGTCTTTTTCTGGATGTTCACGTTCCTAAAAAAGTCTTTGACGCACCCAAGAGTCACAATGGAGGATGCGACGCTCCAGTACTTGTCTTTGTAAGCAATCATCATTCCGTCTGTGGCAAGTCCTTCACTGATCGAGAGTTAGATCCATGGCGGCGGTTGGATCCTGGGCTCGAAGAACGGATATCCCAGCATGGGATTTGAGCCTGATGGTCTCCTAAAGCATGCTAAGAGTTTCGATGAGGATGGAATAATCTTTGTCTCACTCAACTATCGCCTCGGCGCCCTCGGCTTCCTTCCAGGCTCTGATGTCGAGCAGGATGGCGACCTCAACGCAGGGCTTCTAGATCAGCGTCTCGCCCTTGAGTGGCTACAGGACAACATCCATTTGTTTGGCGGATCTCGTGACAAAGTCACTGTCATGGGCGAGTCGTCTGGTGGCGGCAATGTCCTAATTCACATGCTCAATGCTGGCAATGAGGGTGGCAAGGCTCCCTTTGCTCAGGCCATTGCTCAATCACCGGCCTTCCCCACCAGTCAAGATCCCGAGTCGGCCTACTCGGGCTTTCTGGACGCTCTAAATGTAACAAAGCTTGCTGAAGCACGCGAGGCAAGCTCGGAAGCAGTTATTGCAGCAAACACTCGTCAGATTGGGGCTGCTCCGGCGACTTCGTACATCTATGGTCCTGTTATAGACCACAGACTGATGCCGGACTCTCCTCATGCCTTATTCGGAGCGGGTCAGTTCGACAAGTCAGTCAAGGTACTGGCGGCTCATAACGCTTTTGAGGGAGGCTTTTTCTTTGACATTGACGCCAAGGAAGATGAGGACTTTATTCCCTGGCTGCAGCGCTCCATCCTCGGCCTGTCCAAATCGGAGCAAGAATACCTCGCCAACGAGCTCTATCCACCTCAATTCGACGGCAGATTGGGCTACACAGATCAGAATTCCCGGCAAATGGCCTTGTGGGGAGAGGCAGTGATTGACTGCTCTTTTTTTGCTATCAACGAGGTTCTGAAAGGCGAAAGCTATGCTTGTAAGCCCCCTACTCAAGTAACAACAAACCTTAGCTAACTTGTCGTCAGACCGCTTCGATGTCACCCCAGGACTGCACATCCAGGATCTCAAGTATACCTTTAATGATCCCCAGAGTCCAGCTTTTAAACCTGTTGCTCAGGACATCCTACAGACGGCACTCACCAGCTTTGTTGTAAACGGTGTCCCACAGATCAAAGACGGCTGCATCGATAAGTTCCCTCACTGGGGTGTCGACCAAACTCTTGTTAGTATCAACAATGACGGTGCCAGAATCGCCGCAAACACCGTCAATGAAACTCGGTGCGACTGGTGGCGATCGCTCCATTAAGGACGAGGTTGTTGAGCGGACCTGACTATAAACCACATCTTGGCCTATAACCTTTAGAGAGGTCTCCCTATTTTGGTCTGACGGGCGATTACAACAGTTGTCTTATCATTAATACTCCCATGTTAGAACTGTACCATTTATTTCATATAATCTATTCAATTTCCTACATAATAATAGACGTCTTTTATAAGTTTGTGGTATGCGTTCTCACCGGCTTCTTCATGTTGAAACTAACCGAGTCGTGATAATTGGCCGTTCTTGAAGTAAGCATAGGTAGGTAGGTAGGCAGGGCCATGAATATTTTGAGTTATGCGTTATGCATGATTGGTGGATATGTAGGCACATCAACACCATCTAATGGCGTGGAAAGGAACTCTTTGCAGGATCGGAAATAACCTTCTAATGGATGGATTCTTCAGAGAGCCTTGTATGTCTTTCAAGTTATCCATGCAACTGATACTGCCAATATGAATAAAGAAGGTGTGAATAGTAAGTGGTGAGTGAAAGGAGTTAGAAGATCAATCTAAAGAATGATGTAAAACGCCCCCGGTCACGATGAGTATAAGAAACAATCAAGTCAGAATGTTTTACTTTTTTGTATTTTAGAGATCCTATTTGTCGATCTCGATCGTTATTCTGTGAGGCTTTTGCGCCTCGTCATTACTGATCATGGCTAAATAAAGAATCCTTTTGCTCGCTCATATCTTTTCATGCAACTCCCACTCTAAATGTTGAGGTTGCCAATGGTGATGGACTTGATGTTCTGGTACTCCGCCATACCGTACAGACTGCCCTCCTTTCCGTAACCACTCTCCTTGACACCACCAAAGGGAGCCTCAGCAGCGCTGATCTTGCCGGTGTTGGCACCGACCATACCGACCTGCAACTTTTGGGCAACGCGCATAACACGGCTGATATCCTTGGAAAAGAAGTATCCAGCAAGACCGAACTCGGTGTCGTTGGCCAGGCGGATGGCATCCTCCTCGGTCTCGAACTCGAAGACGGGGGCTAGGGGACCGAAGGTCTCGTCCTTGGCGACGGCCATCTCCTGGGTGACGCCAGTCAGGACGGTAGGCTGGTGGAAGAAACCGGCACCGTCGGGGGTGCTGCCACCGGTAGCGACCTTGGCGCCCTTGGAGGTGGCATCGGCAATATGCTCCTTGACCTTGTCGACGGCGGACTTGTTGACGAGAGGACCCTGGGTGGTGGACTTGTCGAGACCACCGCCCATTTTGAGGGCGTTGACCTTCTCAACAAGCTTGGCGGTGAACTCCTTGGCGACGCTCTTCTGGACGTAAAGTCGGTTGGCGCTGCAATTCATGTTAGTCAATGTTCAGCAAATGTGCACACATTACAGTAACTTACCAGACACAGGTCTGACCGGAGCATCGGAACTTGCAGAACATGGCGCCCTCGGCAGCGAGGTCAAGGTCGGCATCCTCAAAGACGATGAAAGGAGCGTTACCACCGAGCTCCAGGCTGAGCTTCTTCAGGGTACCAGCAGCAAGCTTGGCAAGGAACTTGCCAACACCAGTGGAACCGGTGAAAGAGATCTTCTTGACGAGAGGGTTGGTAGCCAGCTCAGTAGCGGCCTGGCGGTCGCGGGTAGGGAGGACCTGGATAGTGGCAGGAGGAAGACCAGCCTCGATGGCGAGCTTGGTAAAGGCAAGGGCTGAGTAGGGAGTCTCGGACGGGGGCTTGATGACGACGGAGCAACCGGCAGCCAGGGCGGGAGCGATCTTGCGGGTGATCATGGCGGCGGGGAAGTTCCAGGGAGTGATGATACCGCAAACACCGACGGGCTCGCGGACGGTCATGAGGGTGGTGTGAGGAGCGGACGAGGGGATGGTGACGCCGTAGGATCGAGTGGCCTCCTCGGCGAACCATGAGATGAAGCTGGCGGAGTAGATGACCTCACCCTGGGCCTCGGAGAAGGTCTTTCCGTTCTCGAGAGAAAGGATCTTGGCGACTGATAACCTGTTAGTCTCTTGCGGTACTGATTATCGCATCGGAATAAGTGAAGGGAGTTCACGTACGATCCTCCTGGTTGGCGATGACCAGGTCGTACCACTTCCTCAGAAGGGCACCTCGGCTGGCGCCAGTTGTGGTGTCAAAGTACTTTGTCTGGGCAGCATCGGCGCTCTTGATGGCGGTTTGGAAGTCCTCGAGGGCGCAGTTGGCGACCTGTCCGAGGACGGTGGCGGTAGAGGGCTCTAAAGTAATGGTTAGCTTCTTCAGCCTCGGAAGTCATGATGAGGGCATTGCGAACCAAAAACATCGAACTTGTTATCCTTGGCGACCCATTTTCCGTCAATGAAAGCCTCCTGAATGAAAAGGCTCTTGTCCTTGAGCTGTTGTTGAGCAGGTTAGCCATTGTCAATCTCAAAGAGGGGCAGAAAGCTTCATGACTGAGGGGCAACATACGCCGGAAATGACCTCCTTGTGGTAGTTCTCAGCCATTGCGTCTGTGGTATCTAAGAAACGAATTCGCCAAAGTACAAGAGAAAAATAACTTTTGCTAGAAGATCAGAGAATGAGAAGATGAGAGGAAGAGGAAGGAAGTCAAGCTACAAAAAGGCCAGAGAGGTTCCGGCTTGCCATCAACTAAGTACCTGAATAAAAAAGAAAGATCCACGACAGCTCCTTAACAGACGTCACATGGACACGCTAGAAATTTCTAACCCCACCGGAAAACGATCGCATATAGCCGCGAGAGAGTGTTGTGTTGCATTGCTTGTCTATACAGTACATAATTGCTGCAGTGAAGACCAGTCATGAGCAGAGAACGACCCCATCCAGCCTCCAATTTGGGGTCAAAATCTAACTTGCGAGGTCGGGGCTGCAGGACCGAGAAGCAGTGTGGTCACCCCGACCGCTACAGCCGCCTATAAGTCGGACTATGAAGGACCTATCACTCACTAGAAAACGTTGAAAATGCCCCAAATTCACCAATGGTAGCTACCATCCATGTGTTCGGGAGACGTAGAGCCGGAACCGGAACCGGGCCGGGGTGCTTCGTCGGCCCCGGTAGTTGGAGAAAGGAATTTGGTTTCCGGCCTCTAGTCAGCCCAGCCCAGCCGCCAGTGCAAGAGCCGGGAACCGAGGTGTTCATGTAATGTAATGTAAGAACGGTACTTATTCGTGCATTTCTATTGCTGTTTATGGACTGGAGCCGAGACGGTTATCACCCGGATTGGCTTCTGGGGGTAAGTATCTGGGGAAAAGTGTGGAGATGGGGCGGGCATGTCTTCCCATGATGAGGTACGCAGTAAATTACCAGACTCGGTTCCGATCCTCATGATGGTATCCATCTCGGGGCCGTCAGGCGAGAGGGAGAATTCTGTTACACCGGTTCTGCCTCGCATTTCCATGGAACCGGAGTGGGCATCAAGCTGTTTTATGTAGGTATTTCCAAACCAAGTCCGGGTGCTTGACCGGGCCGTGATGGAGTTCTGAAAATGCTCAGCAGGAACAAGATTTGAAGACCGGTACTGCTGGGGATGCTCTTACGGCATCGCCTTATCCATTGACCTTACAAATACTCCGGCAGCATAGTTTACTAGGGCCCAATACGAACAATTACCTGTCTAAGACCGGTTGCGAACGCTTTGGTTGAATAAGCAGCTCAAGATGAATCCACTTCTCCATTTTCATCCCCGCCACCATGATGGTTTCCTGCTCCAACACCGTCACTCCGATACATCCCGGTCGGCTCATACCATCTAGCCGCTACCGTATCGCGCGAAACTTCTCAATAAGGAAAAGCCATGCGTTCTCCCAGATCGGGTGAAAGAAAAGAGACCAAACGATTGGTGATTTTTACCCCGCAATAGACCTCGAGAGAACATCAGAGCATCCTCATGTGTTGTTTAGGTGCTAGAGAGGGTCCGGAGCAGGGGAGTCCAACAACCATCATCATTTTTTGCCCTGAACAATAGCATCGACTTTTACACTCGAAGCCACTCTGATTTGAAATAACAGAATAATCAAGACTTGCAAAGGTCACCTTCCAAGTCTAGGACTCGGAAGTTGAGCCGGACAGATACAACGCATATCAAAGCCCAGATGGCAGGCAGTGGGCGCTTATTGCTTGAACAATGGCAATAAGTAGACGGTTACGAAAAGGCACGACCAAACGCCCCGCGAAATAAGTTTTTCAACCTAGACTGGCCATCACGCCGAGGAAAAGGAGAACCTTGTCCGAGATGACGGTAACCATGGTGTGTGCCAGTGCGTACGGAGGCCAAACGACTCTCCGGCACCATGATTGCTGAAGACACTTGGAGGTCCTCCATCGTTTACAAAATCGTTGTCCAACGGGTAATGCATAAATTTTTTAGAGAAATGCTCGCAGTTGATAGTGAAATCGAGGTAGGCTAGGTATCTTTCGACAGGACTCATCTACGCCGCTCAGCTCAAGTCTGCGGGCAGATGAGACACGTACCTAAAAAGCACTTCTGTGCAGGCAAGCAAGGGCCTCAATCTCTAACCCATAATCGATTCAAAAGCCAGGAAAGAACCCCTATACGGAACCACTTCCATCACCTCTTACGCCGTTACCTGTCCGAGCTTGATGCATGGCAAATGCGGCCTGGCTTCGATTTGCAAACGAGATAAATAATTGCCAACTCTTCTCTTGAGCAATCAGGTTTCTGGCCTTGAAACAATACTCTTCCCGTCTTGTGGACGAATTATCTTGCGCAAGCCAATTGTTCCCTGAGCATCGCCCGTCAAGGTATCCAGCCGTCTGTTCTCCAGGAATCTTAATAGAGAAGTGTGATCACGCAGCCTTTTTCATTGCGTCGATTCCCTCCCGAGTCACCGACGGGAGCGGTTATCTGTACGGGTAGTGGAATTGATGACACGGAATTTTCTTGATTTCGTTGCCTGATATTGGGTGAGCCTCACATTCAAAACCGTGGCTCGAATCATAAGCCTCTCAAATAATGGACAGTTGCAGCTGGATGCACCCGCCTGAAGCTTTGGCTTGATATGCACAGTCCCTCCCCCGGGCGGCACAATACTTCAAGACTTAATATCTAATCGTTGAGGCGAGGCCTCGAGCCTGGATCTGATGCGCTAAGCCGAACTCCTATCCGTGAGACCGAGAGCTTGCTTGAATGGCGCAGATACTAAGCAAACAGTTTTGCTGTTTGTTCATAGCCTATGGGAATCTGCTCGAGACATCCGACTACTTGCATGTCATAGCTACAAGTGCGGTTTCCCGTCCAAGTTTCGGCCATTCGTACATCAGGCCGGACTTCACGATGGCGATCGTCATGCGGTAGGTCTGGGTTTCGAATTTCATTTGACCCTATTCTTCGCATCGGATAGCTGGTGTCTCCATCAAAGAGGCTTCCCGCGACGGATACAATCGCAAGATCCATCGTTTTATAGACATGACATAAATGTCAAGAGGCAACATTCCGCCGCGTCTTCAAACACTGATATCCAAGCTGGTCCAGATATGCAAGCATCCGGTGAGGCCCGAGTCGACTAACCTTGCCCACATGAGCCATCCCGGACAACGCTCAGGCTTCAACTGGAATTTTCGCAGCCTATCGGAAGGTCCTGGATGCTTTTCGAATACCATGTCATATGCAAGACTTGCTATTGAGTGAGAATTGGTGCCATAAAAGTATAAGGTCATCTGGTCTCCCAGGACTGATCCCTCTCTTCTCTTGTTCTTTACTTTGAATCGCCTATATGGCCTTATATTATATATATTGTTTGTGCAACCGGGTCGACTTCTGAAGACGACATCACGCCAAATCCCCTTGCCTAGTTTATTTTATGACCTTTGACGAAGAGCTCCGTGAGATAGCCATCTTGATGCAGAAGGCAGCCAGAGGTAAGGTTGCATACAAGATCGCGCTCGTACGTTGGCTCTCTCCTCACAACACTGGTGTTTACTAAATCATGATAGTTACGGGATTGGCACGATCGGATGTGGTACATGAGAACGACACAAGCTGTTGTGGTACACGTACATCCAGCCCACGATACTAGAAACCGACAACGCAGTAACGTTGTGTATGAGACTGTGAGGCCCTTCGTCGCTTTGAGAATTGTCTTATTGTATTCTGACACTATTCAATATTATAAGGGCGCTTTGTCGAGATACTTCCTCGGAAGCTATCGGGTCCTTCCAAGGCCGTTCGAGCGACCGTGATCGAATTATTACGGCCTCGCCTTGCACCGTATTGTCTGAACAAGGGACAGCTGAATCGTATCTCCCCAGCGAACACCTAAGACATGTCTTCCACTTGTTCAGTTCTTCAACTGGCTTTAGCTACCGAACTATTTGTACGGTCAAGGATCAAAGCGCTCGAGCCTCATACACCAAGTCACCAGCAATACAATCGCCAACGCCCTTGTTCATGTTCCTCTTCTGATGAAGATCTGGTGTTGGGCTTCTCAGATGCCTAACAACTGCGGTAAGTTTCTTTCTAATACTAGTCTCGATCCTTTGTTTGCTAATAAATTGATAGTGCAAGACCGCCACGTTACTGCATCTTTTCGCTCTTTACTTGAGCCCGTATACCCGACCTTATATTATATATACTGGCCTGACCCTGCACTGGCAAACCTTCCGGCAGACGATCTTACCCGGAGAAAGATGAGAAGCTCAGTCACGGCTTATCCTAGGTCTATAATCGTGAGGTTTTACATCACTCACAAAGTTGCCTTACTGTAAGCTAACCCTGTTCAGGATTTCTGCATCACTTTGACCACGCATTTCGACATCTTGTATGTCAGAGCTTTTGGGTCGAGTCAGACTTGGTGTCAGCGGTTCTTTAGACGAGGTCAAGGCGTTCAACAGCCAGCGTCGGCTTTCAGCCACCGAGGTCCGAATGATGACTTTGTCGTACAACGATTTGATGAGACCAGGGATTCGCAGCGATGACGAGTGGCAAGAACCAGTGTGAAAGATACCCAAGGCGTCAAAGAGCATGTCCGCCTTCACATGATCCAGAAGGCAAGCACTGTCTTGGGGGAGCTGCCAGGGTCCAGAACGTCAGAGATGAACCACTCCCAGACAAACAAAGTTCATCACCAGTACATCATTGCCAAAGCACACAAGCTGCTTCTTGCATTTCAAGTGGTCTGCTCGAAAGGATGCTCATTGCTATTCAACACCGCGGGCAAGTGGAAAACACACCCAAAGGAATCGATTGCTGCCACGGATGTAAAACCAGCATCCACACATGGGATTGATTGATGGTTCTCTCGGGGATGGAAGCATGAAGTTGAGCAGAATGAATCCAGCAGTCAAACAGGATCCTACTTGTTTCACTTGGGCGAATACAGATTCGAGAAAGCAAAAGCCAATTTATGGGATTCCGCTTTCAGGCTGTTTCGCAATCGTCCTGTCTGTTGGTGAGTCTCTTCACAGGGACATGGATGCTTCTGAATGGCAGGCCCGCTTCATTCTCGTGAACACAGAAGACTATGAACAACGACAAACCGGCCAGAGCCTGAACCGATCACAGAGAGCAGACTCATCGGGCTGATTCTACAACTATTGAGGGCACATCTTCGGAAAATCTTGCTGCTGCCAAGGTTTTACTATCGATCTGGCACGTGAAACTCCTCCACAAACTCGACAGGTTCCAAGTCCTGTCGGGCCTTGAGCTGGCTCCACGCCGTAGCTCACTCCTCTATATCGAGGCGATGAGTGAGGACCATTGAATCGAAGTGGCCGTTACAGGTGTCCCGAGACATTTGTCAAAACGCGACGCACTGCTAGAAAGGCTTGCTGGTCGTTGAGTTCCCTCGTCCTTCATCAGACGCAATTCTATTTTAAGAGCATCACAAGCAGCAGCCACGCCTCGAGGGATCGCTACCACCTGAGGGAACTCTGTTACTCGATCGCAAAGGGTCTAAAGAGAGGTAAGCTGGCGGTTCTGTCGGCTAGTGAGAAGGAAGGTTTCGACGAGCTTGTAGGATTGGAGGGAGCGGACGACGACCACGACTCGAGCGACGTGGAATTCGTTGACGCTAGAGCATCTCCAACCAGAAACTTGTCGAACGAGATGACCTCCATGGCAAGGAACATTCCAACGTCTTCAACTCTTACTTCCTGACCCATGGGGGATCTAGAAGCCTACTATGCCGACCTAGCGCACAACTGAGTTACCCGGCCTTCCCTATCCCACTATGCCTGCTGTGAGGGTACGCGATATGGAACAATCGTATGTTCGTAAAGAGAAGCGAATTAATACTCTACATACAGAGCTAGACCTGAGAGAACCCTATCCAGTAAGGGATCACATTCACAGTAAAAGGGACCATGAAACAACTACTCTCTATTGACCCAGACAATACCGAGTGCTCTGCTGCTCTCGCATACACGATCTCTGATTGGGGACTTTCATGACGAGGCTTCTGTTCCTTTCAATGTCATCGGCAAGGGACTGACTTCTAATTTACAAAGAATTACGAGGCAGTCGCCCTGCCTTGACCATTCTTCGGACGAAATAGAACTAGCTATGGACGCTGACTGACCATTTGATCAAAATGCAAGATTGGAAGGTCCCAAGAGCGGCTCCTTGACCCTGCCGAGTACTTGGTCAAGTTTGTCTGATGGAGGCTGGGAAGCGAAAGGGATCAGTCACAGTCAACTTGTTTCTTCAGAAACTGCAAACCGGCGATTACCCCAATCAGAACAAGCCGAAGCCTGTATTCTAGCATCACTATCTAGTTTTATTTTAGACGTTGGCACTCGTTTAATTAATCCTCTTGCCCCTTTCCAATGAAATGAGGAAATTACCAGATATAGACTTGCAAAATCATTCCTGCCGTGGTCCTATGGGATGGCGAGAGAGCGACATGGGGTGGAAAACGAAGAAGTACATATTTGTGAGAAGGATAAAGAGGCGAAAGCGATACTCTACAAGAACAGACCCAAAAGGGGAAAACTTCTAAATTTAATGCTGTATTACTCAAGCAATGTATAGTCCTTATAAGAGAGAAGGATGCAAAATACCTATATTGTACAAAACGCCAGCCGAGGCTCCTGCAAATACACAAAAGTTGATGAATCAACGCCTTGATTCTCGATGCAATAATGAGAATCAGAAAAGATCATCTCCTCTGTACGCCTTGTCGACAGCCCCCTTGCAAATATCATTCTGCATTCTCTTGCCATCCCACATAACATATCCCATGCCTCTTAATCCATACACAAACCTCATCGGCGCGAAAGCATGATCTCCCAGGCGAAATCTCTCGTGAACTCGGTCATAGTACACTTTTGTCCACACCTGTCTCGGATGATCATCACTTGTAGTATCGTCAGCGTCGACTTCCCGGGCCAGCCGGTCCATATCCACCACGCGCCAGACACCCTGTTCCTCGTTGGGTCTCTTTCCACGGTTGAATTCCTCAAGGTCTTCTTCAAGACAACTTTGGCAGAGGTTGTTGGCCTCACCGAGAGAGCATTGCCATTCCTCGTAAGTGGAGGCTTTGAGAAGTTGGCTGAGACGTAAGAGACCGAGGGACAACTGCACAACTCTTAGTCAATACTACGGGAATATATGTTGCGGCAAATGGTGGGAATACTTACGCATCTTTGTTCCTCGAACAGTTGGGTCTTTTCGGTTAGCCAATCTGTCAGATTGTCCCCCCATTGAAAGCCGTTAACAACAACCTGCCGATAGGCTGGAGTTGCAGACAGGATGGTCAGCATGACTGTTCACAGGACATATGTTAGAATAAGCCATTTGGAATCGCTGATTGAACACCGCTCCTCCAAAGTGTAAATCGTTTCAGGGACTTACCACCTGTTAATCTCGTCTCGAGATAGTCATAAACACAAGCCAGTTGTTCGTTTACCCAGGGAGAATGCCGATCGAAAAACAGTTTCTTCTGGTTCAAGTCCGGCTTTATATCCTCTTCTTCTTTGTCATCGTAAGGAGAGAACAGATCAAGTTTCTGTTCTTTATCAAGGAAGAGATTCCGATAAATCTGGAAGCGGTAGAGGGCACGCGAGACACGATATGTCTCGTCGGGCGAGAGTCCTTGGTCATCCAACATGGAATCATCCTGCCTCACGCCGTAGAGCTTGCTCAACGAGCACGAGGTAAACTCCTCACGCAACTCTGACAATGCATTGTCGATACGGCCAATTTGAAGTGCTTGGCCAACGCTCAAGTGTAATTGAATACCGTCGACGTCTTGAAGAGGGTTGTCATAACACTTTGTCAAAAACTCTTCCACGTCTATATCATTCGAGTCTCTTATAGACTTTTGTGACTTATACGCAGCAACGGCCAGAGGAAGTAAATGATCAGGAATTTGGTTGCGCAGGATATCCAGCGGCAAGGCCGGAGTGTCTAGCACCGCAGAGTAGAAAAGACGATGGCTCAACAAAATAGGAGGTAGTTGCTGGATATCATCCAGCAATTGAAGAATTTCAGCGATAAGATGGAGCGGTAAAGACGATATAGAAGCCATTGATTGTCTTTCACGAGAAATGAGCACTTGGAGCGACCGCTTCCGACATCATGAGACACTTAGGGATGGTACAAGATTTATAGGAGAATCTCGGAGCTATATCGTCCATGAAATGGCACGACTTATACGGTGCCACGTTGGTCAAAGCACATGAAGCTGACACTGTAGTGGTATTACTCCCAAGCTCGGGTGGCCTTATTTCTCTCCCCACACTCGCAGCGCACCCCTGAATCTGAGATGTGGGGAGACGCACCACAACTGAGATTGTCGATCTTTACATGCTTCTATTACGGGATTTTACGGGTTCTAGTTATGATATCTGATAAGAGAAGGCGTATTTGTAGTCTTCGTTCTTGGTATTATGTCCTGAGATTCAATTATCTAGACGTGCGACTGTATTCGATACATGCTCTCTATATCCTGGCATCTTTTATTTACCCATGCCATTTTGTCTATTCCGTCCCCTTTTCCGGTTTGTTTGTCGAGTGCCATTCGCCAGGATTGGCAGCATAAAAAGGCGCATCTAGACCCATGCATCTAGTCGCGCTGACCAAAGTCCAGTGACTTCTTCATCACCAATGGCCCGCCAGGGAGGAGAGCTTCAGTCTCCTAGACCTCGGCAACAATCTCCTCGGGCTTTTCCTTCATACACTCCTCCTTCTCGACCTCAGCAGGAGGAACAACGATGCCGAACTTCTCGTAGGGAAAGTCTTCCAGGCTGAGCATGTACTCAGCCCAGCCATCGTTGAGCTCGCCGACCTGGTGGAGGTCAACTTCTCCAGCCTCACCAGTGCGTCCTGCAAGGACCTCATCCTCACGCCCGTCGTACTCCTTCTTCAGCATAGGGTGAGGGCACCAAATCACACGCATGCCAGCTCGACGACCAGCCTCGACGCCAGGGACGGAGTCCTCGAAGACAAGGCACTCCTCGGGAGTGATGGGACGCTCGCCGTCAGGGAGAGTGTCGTTGATGGTCTTGAGAGCAAGCAAGAAGATGTCAGGCAGAGGCTTGCCACGGCCGGGAGTCAGACGTGAGTCGTCACCGAGGACGCGGCGGTGGGAAGGGAAGACAGCAAAGAGCTCCTCCAGGTGGTTTGTCTTGACGCGGAAGTTGCCCAGGTGGGAGCTGGTAGCCAAGGCAATGTGGACGCGGCGGGGCTCAGTGCCGGAGTTGTTATTCTTGGCTTCAGCAGTGGCAGCACCGTCCTTGACCTCCCAGTAGCGGGTGCGGCCGAGGTGGCCAAGCATGTCGACAATACCGGGGAGAGGTTTCGTGCTAGGAAACAGGTCTCTCTGGAGTGCGGTGTTCTCGGCGATGTATTCCTCGGCAGTGATGGGAAGCTGAGCCCAGTCGTGGAAGATCTTGTTGGCCTGAGGGCCGGGACGACCCTGAAGCTTGGCCTTGATGGACCAGGGAAGGGTGCCTTTGCCGTATTTTTCGAGGATGATGTTGACACACTTGGTGTAGATGTCTTCGGTGTCGAGGAGGAGGCCGTCCATGTCGAAGAGACAGGCCCGAATGGGCGGGAAACTATGAGACAAGAACAACAGTCAGTAGGCTGCCCATGCTAAAAATCGGGATACAGAGTCAAGGCAAACATACTCAGTACGAGGAGCCATTGAGAATGGATCAGGTAAGGTAAAAGGGTATTAAGAAAAGGAAGTGAATGGGGGTATCGAGAGCTCGTAGCTAAAATGAACAAAAAGCAGAAGACCAGAGCCTGTGGTCGTGACGAGGTGGTTCTAGCGAGGAAAGTGTGAAAGATAAGAAAGCGAGGGGATCGCGAAGTTTTTAAACAACCTCAACCAAGTGAAGGTAGGCGCGGGGCAACTTTTTCCATGCGATAAGTGCTCATGATCTGCTTCGCGTGAGCCCCTCCATCGCTAAGAACCCCGCGGTGGATCGCCCGCGAACAAAGACTCGCTAAAGTTACAGGGCAGGAACCACCCGCAAATATGAGGCTCATCTGGCCATGCATGTTTCCAATCCAAACATCCCATCGTCCCCATCACCATCAACAACCACATCCAACGCTTTCTACATCTTTGGAAATCAAACTTGTTGGATCTCGTGACTCTTCAACCAACAATCTCTCTCCCTCCTCTATCATAGCAACAAAGCTACTTTCGTTTGTGTCAGCTGCGCCTGCATCTCGCCGATCACCATGAGCTCAAGTGAACCCAGCAAGGACGATGCGTCAAAGTCTGACGTCGAAACGAACAAAGACAACTCCGATGTCGTTGACGGCGAGGAACTTAGGTTCACGCCAGAAGAGGAAGAAGTAAGCGACCAGAAATGCTGTCCTACCCAAGACGCACATCCCTAGCAGACCTGCAGTTCATTCTTAATCTTGTTTGTTCAACTCATTCAGCTTTCTAACATTTTCAGGCCCTGATCAAAGAATCCAATACTGCCAAAGCGGAAGCCAACTCTTTATTTTCAGCCAAAGAATACCAGAACGCTCTGGACAAGTACGATGATGCCATTAACTCATGTCCCAAGTATTTGTACTATCCACGTGCGGTTATCCACAGCAACATCGCTGCATGTCACATCCAGCTTCAGGATTGGAAGGAGGCCATCAAGGCGGCATCAGATTCCATCAAAGCTTTAGAGAAGATTGAACAAAATGATCCTCGACTAAACCCTGACGCGTCAAAGAAAGACGGTGAAGAGGGGAAAAAGAAGGAAGATGACGATGTGGAAGAAGAAATCATCAGTACCGGCGCCTCTCGTGCGGCTCCAGCGATTGATGCAGCCGATGAAGAGGTCACGACGCTCAAAAACAACATCCAACGAATTCGATGCAAAGCTCTCATGAGACGCGCTCGTGGCCGCTCAGAGGCCGGCGGTTGGCAGAATCTTGCTGGCGCAGAGGAAGACTGCAAGGCTCTCGCCGCCAAGCCGGAAAGTCTGGCTCCAGCAGACCTTCGTGTGGTTCGCAAGCAACTGCGAGACTTGCCTCCACGCGTCAAGGCTGCACAAGAGAAAGAGACGGGCGAGATGTGGGGTAAGCTGAAGGATCTTGGAAACGGAATCCTGAAGCCGTTTGGAATGAGCACGGATAACTTCCAGATGGTCAAAGACGAGAAAACGGGTGGCTACAGTATGAACTTCCAGCCTGGTGGGAAGTCTTGATGAGCTCTATATTTCTGGTGGAAGCAAAAAGGTTTCTTTTCTTGGCTACCAAGTCGACACGCAGAACCCCAAGTCCCCACATCTTAGAAAAAGCAATAGATATCCCAGCGCCGTCTATGTTACCCTTTACCAACAATGAACGCTTACTATTACAAGCTTTCTCATCAGCAGGCTCAACCCACGATTGACTATATACCATCGGCACTGGGTCTACAATGACGATGGATTGAACGAGCTGGACCGGCTTGGTGGCTCGTACCAATTCTGGTACGGATGGTTTGGCAATGTGAAATCGGCAAAGCTGAGCGGATTCACCGGTGTTTTTGTTCCCACGACAGCCATAACCGGCGGTGTTGACACTCTCGCTGGCGTCAAAGACAATGAGGCTCTTCGCGCCGCCGAGGTTCCCAGATCTTGACTATTATCTGTTTTTGGACTCAGCATGGGTAGTCTCATCCGTTCCCAACCCCAAGCTTTCTTGAGCTCCATCTCGACAGCACCCAACCGCCACCCGTTTGTGCTGTTGATTTTGTCGAGAACATCGAGGACTTCAGCCTGTTCAGCCGGATCGGTGAGCACGGCAGCTGCAATTGCCAAGCAACGGATCGCGACGGTGGCGACACCTCGGTCTGTAGTGTGGGAAACAATACCACAGACTTGATAGGCGTGGTGCAGCTGTAGGAACCGCAACCTCTCGGAAGATGTGAGGGACTCGAGGGGATGGGTTTGTGAAAGAATGCAATGAGAAGTGTGGTAAAGGAGCCGGCCGATTGTTGCCTCTCGCTGAATCATCCTGGACACAAGTTATTTGCAATTGCTTAACCGGTAGGTGGCGGTTCACTTACCAGACACGAGGAAACGCTGACTTGCCCATCGACTTTGCTGCTTTGACATAGCCGAACGGATGCATAGTTCTTGGGCAATGGGTGTTCCAGCCATCGCAGAGCCTTTTCAAATCATGCCATTGCGATAAGCGGTTCCCCACCCAGATTTGCTCATCTCGTCCATTCAAATCGTCAGGCTTAGTTGTGGTCGCGCGAAAGTTGGCAACCTTTGCAACGATATACAAGGCCCGGTACACCCAAACTTGTTCGTCTCCAGTTTCGTTGTCCTGATTGCTTCCACGAGATGCAAAATCTATACCCCATTCGTCTGGGCTCCATGTGGTCTGCCAGTTCGCGGCCAGGCAGTTGAGAACTTCTATCCCGATATTCAACCAGAAGCAGGCCAAACCAACGCCGGTACTTTTAGCATTCCATCCGCACTCCCTTACCAGCGCTCGAGAGCCTGCTATATGGCTCATGCGTTGCGCGGGCTTCTCGGACATGATCTCGTATACGTTCAGGACAATTGCTGTCGTGGCACACTCGGCAGTACTTCGATCAGGATTCTGCAGACTTCGAAGAAGCTGTGTTGTCGCGGTGTTGTAATAGAAAAGAGCTTTATCGTGATTTTCTGGTGTGGTGAGAGAAGTATGCTTAACACCACATGCAAGGAGTGCATTGAGAAGCATTGTCGACCTCAGGGCGTGATATGGGATGCTTCGGGTGAAGTGCTTATCTTTGTTGAAAGAATCCATCCATACAGCAACCTCATCAACAAAGACCTGCATAAAATAGACCTCCTCGGCGGAGGTCAGAATGTCCCGCCCCATCGACTCATTGGTCTGGCTCGCTAATTGCTGAGTACGGCTGCCTCCAAGTGCTTGTTCGGCAGGTGGTCTTTCGACTCTCGTTGGTGTGTCGAATTGTGGTATTGCCAAGTCGGCCATTTCATCCACTTCCGCTTGTCGTGACAAAGGTCGGTTTCTCATCGCAATCAACTGCTCTGGGAATACCTCTGCTCGCGGGGTCGCCACGGAATGTGTCGATGATGCTGGAGTCGCAATATTGGACACGTCACTCGCGATTCCTTGGTTATTCTCGTTGAGCTCAAGCTTAATTATTTCATCCTGGTAGTGCAGGATTGGGATTTCTGAAGCTCTGGGGGTCGTGTTGCCCCGATAGTAGCTGAAAAGCTGTTGCGAAATGGACTGAGGTCTATCTGTCGAGGTACCTATTTCATGGTGATCGTTTCCCGCTTCTAGCGACTTCAAGTCTTGTTGGACATCATAATCATGGTTATGTCCTGAAGTGTATGGAGCGTAGCGACCAAGGCCACCTTGATACTCAGAAGCAATTTCTCGAGACTCGTCTTGGAATTCGACTAGGACTTGGATCAGCACAACTGCCTTCAATTTGACTAATAACTTCGTACCTGCCCAATCTTCGGGAGGGGGTATAGCAGCAGGCCTGTGAAGGTTAATTTCAAGGAAGTTGAGACGTACTCCTCTTTTGCATTCGCGACCTCGTTTTCGGCAGTTCATACAGTCGGGGACGGCTTCATCGCACTTGAGATGCCTCTCGCGGCAGGTGAGGCAGCCTGTTCTCACTCTTTTTCCTTTGACTGGGGTCGGATTTGACGTCTGCGTGGGGCTTTGATAGCTCATCCCTCTGGGGTCTTCCGGAGGTAAGTTTGCCGTGTCTTGGGTGAGGCCCGGAGGTTCGGAGATCGGAGCCGTCCCCATGTAGGGGTGTCGAGATGGTCCAAAGTCAAAAACATCGAACCCGATATTGTTTTCCGTCGCATATGGCCCTGCTGAATAACCGTGCCATTCCGGAGGGAACGGCATTGTATGCCTGTCTTCTGCGTCTTCATTTTGCATCGCCGCACCGAAGCTGACATCAAGCACGGCGATGTCATTGGGGCTTGTTTGAGCAGACACTATCGCCTACCTGGCTCTCTATATGAGGCCAGGGTAGTGATATGAGAATTGCCGTGCAGGTTGCTGATGTGGGAGCCGGGACGGCTTTGAAGGTTTCGTGTGGGAGAATGGAAACACTCTGCTGTCACATTGAAACCGGATGAATGGATACCTATGACTTTCGAGGTTCTAGAAAGATCAACGGGGGTAACGAATGAAATCATAACTTGAATTCCAATTCACGGCTTCTGATCCGGGCTGGCGACCCCGGGCTCGGGACAAAACCCCGTCGCAGTTCGGGATTGTCGTTGTGGCTCCACAATCGGGGTCGAGGACTAGGAGCAATGGGGCGGGGTGCAGTAACGAACGACCAAGAACAAGAGAATGAACCGGAGGGGGCTTGAGGAATATAAGTTCAAGACGACATCTATTCCGGCCCAGCACCAAATTTCTGAGCCAGACCAACAGCTCAGTCGTCTCCGCCAGGACCCGAGCGCTGCATCATGATTATATGGCAAAACACCATCTACTAGTCAAGCTGCGCAAGCCAATACCCACAGACATGTGTACTCCGGCTGTCGTGCGAGTACGAGTGGCCTCTACTCTCGGCTGTGATTCGGAAGGCAAGCTGACAGACACTGAGACCATTACACCGAATGGCGTCTGTGTTCAATTTCAGTTATGTCCTGTCTTATCCTGGACAATTGAAAGAAGAACATGTGTTGAAGAAGCTTGATGCCGGGCCAACGCGACTCGGCCGTTTGGGAGGATGGCTCGAAAGTGCATTACAAATTCATGCAAAACCATTCACCGGAGTAAGCGGCATGACCTTATAGGTTAACAACGAACCTGATTCTTTGAGCGAATATTATCTGCCGCATATCACTGTAGGATATTACACATGTGGCGCCCAGGATTGATGAAACTCGGCTTACACCCCAGCTACATAACCGGAAGCCGGGCTGAACATGCCCTCGTATTAGGATCGATAATGCCTTCCATCCATCCGCAGGCTTCGCTTATTGAATCGGCTGTCCATATCCCTCGTGCACCGCAGTATGTCTTTTCCTGCGGCAAGACTCAGCCCCATCAGACGATGTGCGATCTAACTGGGCTACACGGGATTAGTAGCACGGCCGCCCGAGATATACAATACAGCAAGTTTCGATGTGTCGGTTGTAAGTGATAGGTATGACAATAGCCCAAAATAACTCGGGCTTGATGGCCAATAGGATAGCGAAAGCAGTCTCTCAAGTGTGCTATACAAATTCTTGGCCGCACGTCTGTCACTCATTACTTGGCGATAACCAGTTAGGCGCATCTAATAGTGTCGACGATCTAATATCTATCTAATATTGGTTTGAGCTTCCGTTGGTAGAGAAAGTAAGCTTAATTGAACGTTCATGGGTGAACCACAATTATACCCGGTGCCTAACAGTGGCCCAGCGTTGAGCAAACAAAACCAGCTTTGATCGGGACCAGGAATTCAGAATACGTTTTTATAGCTACAGGCTTTATTAATCACGGTAGTGAATAAAACTACTATTTATCAAGAATTGATGCGTATGAAAGATCAAAGGCTGCTTCAACCCACTGTTGTTCCACAATCGCCTCTAAAAGCCGAACCCAACTCTAACAACCTCCAATTTCTAATCATGACCACAAATTGCTGAAACTAACATGGATTCTTCAACACCATCACCCAAATCCATATTGCGCGGTCATAGATCCCAAATACACGCGGCAGCTTTCATCAGATCCAATGAGCGCCTTGTAACAGGCGACGCAGATGGCTTCGTGGTGCTATGGGACCTCACTATAATGCGCCCAAGAGCCGTCTGGCGCGCCCACGAAAAGGCCATCTTGGGCATCCGCGGTTGGGGCGACGGCAAGATCATCACGTAAAATCTCTGCTGAAGGCCTCAAATAAATGTTTACTAACGATTCTACGCAGGCATGGACGCGATATGAAACTCATCATCTGGAAGCTTGGCGAGTCAGATGAGGAGCACCTCAGCGCAGCGCTTCCTGTGGAAGAAGTGTCAACACCTAGAGCGCAGCCGTGGATGCTGCATCTTCTCGAGGTCAACACCTTGAATTTCTGCGCTTTTGCCGTTTGTTCCAGTACGCCTGGCTCTGTTGACGCCGCATCTGAGATCATGATTGCGGTGCCTAATACCTTGAATTCGGACGCTGTATGCACAACCTCAACCATGCCCTGGGTCGGTAAAACTAATGGACTATAGATTGATATATATCACTTACCATCGCAGAGGCGGATTCATACCATCAAGGCTGGGGATAAAACAGGCATGGCGATGTGTCTTGCTCTTCTGCATCACAACGACGCCCTCACGCTCATTGCTGCTTTTGAGAATGGATATGTGACCGTACAGCGCCTCGAATCTGATGGGCAGTGGACCACGATGTATCACTCTCAAGCTCATTCGCAACCTGTTCTATCGCTGAGCTTCTACGACGACTGCTTCATTACATCCAGTGCCGACTCCATCGTTGCAAAGCATCCTATACCCACCGATTTGTTCTTCCCCTTGCAAGACAGTGAGCTACCTAAAAGTACTGAGCGGGTCGTGGAGATAATCGACGAGGAGCCTAAGGGAAAGTCACTTCTATCGGCAGCACTCAAATCGTCACCACAGCAAGGAACTTCGACTGCTCCTCGAAGGGGAGTTGCCTGGAAGGATCCACTCAAGACAATCAACACCAAACACTCTGGACAACAGAGCCTGGACATACGGTCCGACGGAAAGATATTTGCTACGGCTGGCTGGGACTCGAAAGTCCGCGTCTACTCTACAAAAACCATGAAAGAGCTCGCCGTGTTGAGATGGCATCAAGTAGGATGCTACGCCGTTGCATTTGCTGATGTCAAGGTATCAGACCAGGCACGAGACGCAGATCAACCAACAGGAGAGCAGGGAAATGAGGCCAAAACTACAAGTTTAAGCACAAAGACAAGTTCGTTAATCCGAACAGGAATGAGCGTCAAGGAGCAGCGCATAGCCACAGCACGGAGAACCCATTGGATCGCAGCAGGGGCCAAGGATGGCAAGATTAGCCTATGGGATATTTACTAGGCCTATGAACGACTGGGGTTCTCATACAGCGGTCTTGACGCCCGCTGGAGATGTTCGTAAATACAATTCCTGTCCGCTTTCGAAGCGTGACTTGCAGCCTCCTACTGGGGCATTAAGGAAAGGTGCCTCGCGATGAACGCGTATTTGGAAGCGATGGGATTTGAGAGCTCTCCGATATTATAGGAGTAAACTCTCGACTCGTAATCGCAAAGGCATGAAGCCGTCGAGGATGGACTCGGGTCGGTTAGTTAATAACCTAGAGGTCAAGAGTTGAGAAGGGATTGGTTGAGTTTCTTAAGCAAAAACAAAAGCAACGGCGCCAAAAAGGTCAATATGCCATTTCCTTGATAAAATGCAATAAGTCTGCTCTGGGGCTGTTAGCATGGATCGAATTGAGACAAATGCGCGTTGGCCCAACTCACCTTCATAGCTCCCTCAACTGACTATCCTCCGGCCGTGTGATGCATAAGCCTCGAGCTATCACCGCCGTCAGCGAGTGTTATGACCCAAAACGTTCCCGAAAACGTCTTCTTGGTGCCAGCCTACCGTCAATCTACGGGCCGTCGAGCGATTGCCATTTGCCAACTCCCACCAGATCCTAAGTATCCAGGCCGCAACAAGAGCATCCCGCAGCTCAGCGCTCATCTCGGCTGTAATAACCAGACTCATACTCGCCTTTTCATCCTCTACTTCTCTCGCTATGATTTCGCCCTGCACATCTCTCCATTCGTATGCCACGCCCTTACTCCGCGACGAATGCGCTTCGAGTAACAGCTCTTGGGGCTCAAGCTTGCGATCGGCTCCTTTTGTGGCGCGCTCGAATCGATATCCCTTGGTTTGCCGCAGTATGTTACCGGAGCGGAAAAAGGAGACTCCAAAGTTGCACAGGGCTCGGCGCGTGGCGGCCTCGGCGTGGAAGGCAAAGGTAGGGAATTCGGCGGCGGTCGGGTGCTTGAGATCGAAGAGGTGGCGGTTTCGAGGAACGACTTGGGAGAGGCCGCCTGAGGTCTTGACGACCGAGTCGACGCGCTCGACTTTTACGCTACGGTCATTGTCGTGAAGGTAACCGATGGAATGCGAAAACTCGTAAATCGGCGGTGCTTGGGGATCGGTAGAGTAGACGAATCGTCCTGAGATGTAGAGTGTTGCAGGGCCGAGGACGGCTTTGTTGGTGGGGACGGTAGTGGTAGCAGTAGCGGGAGTAGTGTTGATCAGGGTATCGTAGGACGGTAGCTCCAAATCCGAATATTTAGGCGGAGGAAGATCTGTCATTTTAGAGTATTCCGATAAGATGGAAATGAGATGGGATACTGAAGATGGGATGATTAGGACACGAATAAATCAATAGAATCAAAAACTAGAACTGGAACCAGAAAGTGTCGCGTGCTGTCATTCACTATCTATCTGTTGGACCTCTTGAGCTGCTATGACGTGTATCACGGCAAGTTTATTACCGAGCGGATACAACGACAGCCACAACCTCACTAGCTATGGGGTCAACGTGGGCTGATAGTGCTTCGCCCCGACGTCACAAGGCATTTTGATACTGTAACAGCGTATTCAGATTTAAATTGATGAATCCTGGTATTTTTGACAATCCCTAAAAAATACGACAATGATACGCCAAGCGCCTGTTCCTTTCAATCCCCGCATAATGACCACCCCACATCATGAAATTGAGCCCTTAAAGCTTACAGACGAGAACCAAGGTTGACGTGAATGGACTTGGTGTTGCTGTACGCCTCGAGTCCAGCCTCACCAAGCTCACGGCCAATACCGCTCTGCTTAACACCGCCGAAGGGGATGTAAGGCTCGCTGTCCTGTGTGCTGTTGATCCAGACCATACCGGCCTCAATCTCAGCAGCAACGCGGTGCGCGCGCTCAACGTCCTTGGTAAATACAGCAGCGCCTAGACCATATGTCGAGTCATTGGCAAGCTTGAGAGCATGCTCTTCGTCGCTGAACTTGGTGATGACCACCACGGGGCCAAAGATCTCCTCGCGGAAGACGCGCATCTGGTGGCTAACATCTCCAAAGACGGTGGGCTGGACAAAGAAGCCCTTCTTGGAAGAATCAACTGGTTGCCCACCGGCAAGGAGCGTGGCGCCCTCGGACTTTCCAATCTCAATGTACTGGAGGATGCGGTCGTACTGCTGCTTGGAGACCTGGGGACCCTGATAAACCTCCTCGTCCCACTGGTGGCCGACCTTGCTGACGGTCTTGGTGGTCTCGAGGAAGCGCTTGACGAACTCGTCGTAGACTGAATCCTGGACTAGAAGACGCGAAGTAGCTGTGCAGATTTGGCCCTGGTTGGACATGATGCCCATGTGCGACCACTTGGCGGCCTCGTCAAGATCGCTGTCGGCAAAGACCAGGAGGGGAGACTTGCCACCGGTCTCGAGGGTGATGTTCTTGAGAGTCTTGGAAGCCATCTCCATGATCTTGGCTCCAGTAGCAGTAGAACCAGTGAAAGCGACCTTCTCGACGAGGGGGTGCTGAACAAGAGGGGGGCCGGTCTCGCCGCCGTAACCGTTAAGGGCGTTGAAAACACCAGGAGGGAAACCGACCTCCTTGAAGGCCTGGCCGAGGAGAAGGATGCTGAGGGGTGTTTGCTCAGCAGCCTTCATGACGATGGTGTTACCGCATGCCAGCGCAGGGCCGATCTTCCAGGCGGCCATGGCGAGGGGGTAGTTCCAGGGAATAATCTGAGCGACGACACCGAGGGGCTGGCGGAGAGTGTATGCGAGCTTGTTGGGGTTGGCGGTGATGGTCTGGCCAGTGATCTTGTCGGCCCAGCCAGCGTAGTAGCGGATGGTGTTGACGACCTCGACGACGTCGCCGCCAACGGCATCACCGTATACCTTGCCTATCGCAAAGTAAGTATAATTTGTCAACCTGACATTCAGAAGGTTTTATAGCATACCATTGTCCCAAGCTTCAGAAGTAGCAAAGATCTCCTTGCGCTGCTCAATGTAATCGGCGAGCTTGTTCATGAGAACGCCTCGCTCGGGAGGAGGCATCTTCTTCCATGAAGGGTTATAAAAGGCGGCGTGGGCTGCCTTAACAGCTTTGTCGACATCATCGGCGCTGGCTGCGTCGACTGTGGCAATCTCCTTCTCGGTACTGTCAAGCATTCACTCATTAGCTCAAGGTCTTGGAAGTTGTGCGGTGGCTCACTTACGCAGGATCGATAGATGTGATTTTCTGACTCGACGTGCCTGGGACAAACTCATTGTTGATGAACAGACCAGTAGGCTGCTTGTACTTCACGCCATTGGGCGCCTCGAGGCTGACGAACAAGTCCGACATGGTGCTGAAGCTTTTCTGTGTAATTGTGATGATTCGATTGAGAGGAGCGATTGAGGGTCGACACCGGGATTGTGTTAAAGGTCGCAAAGGAGCAGAATAGACCGAATGGCAGAGACCAACAGGAGTCAGTCTTGAAGCAAGGGCAGCGCCCATCTTCTTATAGCTCCTCAATGACATGGCTGGAGACGTTTCGAGAGGGGTAGGTTTGCACCCAACACCTCCTCAGTTAAGTATAGTATATGTATGTATCGCCGCCTCCTCCGCAAAATCTCCACATTCAATGTGTGGAGGACGATAGCGGATTCCCGAATGGAGCAAACTTGTTTGCCGAAGCTCTGTTATCGCTGCTGGAAATGGGCGAGAGGATGCAATTTTTTGCCTGTTTTCGGTAATCTTTACGCCGCCGGCGGGCGTGGACCGGCATTGATGCTGTAAGTGCACCGGTACTGTAGTCCAACGTCACTGAAACCGCTTCTACTTTACTGTTCGAGCTTAGAACGATACCCTTTCGGGAGATTCGATACGAGGTTCCCGTCATGACAGCTCTTATCGATAACGATCAATGCCGAGGTTGTCTTTCAAGCTGCTTTGGATTGGACAATTCCTTAAAGAAAGATGTCAGCACAAGGTCATTTCGTGCGTCTCTTTGGGTTCTTTGACCTATCATTATGAGCAGACTCTCATAGTGATTGAAACTTTATCTTGATGGTTGAACTCTTTGGTTTACCTCACAAAGTTCATTGCCATGAAAGAACTCTTTCCATCGCCATCTCGCGAACCGGCAATGATGCCGGCCAGGGACGCATACTTCACCTTGTTGGGCATAGATGCCAAGACTTTAGAAGCGGGATAAGAGCGGGCTAGGGGGAGACAAAAAAACGAGAATGAGATAGGTGGGAGATTGACGGATTTATATGTAAGCGATTCCCGTGTTTTTTTATCCCCTTTGGTCCCCGAGATGGGTCCCCACAAAGCTGTTAAGCTAATCAAGATCACAAAGATAATCACGTGAATACCTCATGTGAGATCGCACGTGATGACGATAGCCGAATGGTATTCCAGTAAGGTCATCCAGATAAGGTTGCCAAGGACAGGCTGGATGCTCCGCTGATATCACATCAGAATAACAGATCCTCATCCTGGCCAGGTTGACTTATAACATAATATTACTTAGCCCCTCTGAGTTTTACACGACTACACGTGGCCCACCAAAAGCAAGTTTATCCAGATCCAAACTCTCCGATAAGTCTCCCATTGCGGAGTACTACGTCGAACGCGGCAGAGTCTCCGACATGTGAGATCTCTTTTGCACACCAACCCATCGATCCTACAATTGAGTTCACTAATGAGCCGCCATATCGAAAATCCCAACTGTTTTGGAAACGAATCCCAAATCAGCAACCTTCACAATTCGTCAGCGTCGCAAAAGGTGCCCCAATACAGAAGTGCCGCTCATGCGTATGGCCTCACATCGGTGCATCGGTGCATCGGCGCTTACAAACCCCGCTTGATTCACAAACACCGCTATGTGAGTCGTCCGCAGTTCGTCCGGGAAGTAATAGCGGAATGACAATTCATCCATCCCCCTTTTTCAACAACAAAGCTCTGAATCTCTGGCTGCGGATAAGAGACAAAGACCCGCAAAAGCTGTGACTGGCGGGTGATCAGTCTTAGCACGTCCAGGATCTGCAACCACTTCCTGGCGGAGATCATCGTTTACTGGGTCCTCGCTTGTTCTCGGGACCCTTTGATAGGGCTGGCTCTTAAGATGCGTCTAGCAAAATGCTTACGGATGAGATAAGATGATGGACGTGGTCTTGCACCAGTACAGTACAGAAGTGCCCATTACGAGGCTCTAAGTCCGAGGCCTCTCGGTAGCTATTCTTTGGTTGAATCATTTAGCCAGTAAGTCTTAACTCCGGAGCTACTGATGGATTGTCAGACCGGATCTTACAAGCCCTGCACATTACAGTATACCCAGCTCCCTCGACTCTTGGCTGCTAACCTTGAGTTGACGATGTTTCATTGCCTTTATTTGGCTAATTTGCCTTTTCCTGCTTTCCTCATTCAAATGAGTCATGGCACTGTCATTGTCTGACCTTGGCCGTCTGATGTGAAGTCTCGATACGCATTAAAGTGGTAGTTATGTCGTTTCGATCCGTTATGCCAAGCGTTATGTGGGACGCTGTAAGGCTATCTGTCTCTGGGACCAACATGCAGCGTATCTGCCGTACCGTGGAATTGGATACCGTAGATCTCTCAAGGGGACTTACTACGTAGATGGAATCTGCTCACAACAAAACAGGGCAACACGTGGCAGGGGTGATTACACGTCCTGTCATCTTCATATTATTGTCCAGTTTAGGATCACTGCTGATTCAGAAACAACATCTTTGTCCGCCTATACGGACCAAAAAAGCTAGGGTTTCAAATTCATCGACGCCACAAAGCTGCATCTCGGCCTAAATATGCTTCCTGGGACCATGAACAAGACTTCGTCATGAAGGCTCATCAAGGCTCATCTAAATTGTCCGCACGTATTGGTGAGCGTATTGCTCTTAGCGTCGGCGCTTGTCTAATTCAAGCGGACTTGGGCTTACGAGATATCTTCAAAAAAGGGTGTGAGCGGCGGACTTCTGGTGGAGTCCGCCACTCCGCCTCTTCTTTACTGGCCTGTCTTTTGCCCGTTATGCTGACCAGTGTTAGTGTTAGTATGCACTTCTCACTATCATTACCAGCAATAAGGTACTTGGGCGGATTTTGTGCATGGACAAAGCTTAACTCCTATGACAAAAGTCAGACAGCGTGATTAGCCCAAGGGCTTGACACAATGGATTGGCGTTGATCGTTGAGGGTTATAAAGACAGTCGTGGCTCGCCGTCATCCATAAAATGTTCCAGACCTCAGAACATCAACGGCCTCGAGCACTTGCATACTGAATACACTCTCAAGCTAAGAGCTTTGATATAAGCTTAAAGTCAGAACCAACAGCTTGAGAACGACCACAGCCACAATGTCTGCCGAACCAAACAAGCTCGAGGTCCCTGCGGCCGCGGAGCGTCCCGAGTCTACAACCTCTACGCTTCGAGGAGAGGATGTTGCTGAGAAGAAGGAGGAAGCACAGATTGACGATGAGAAGAAGGAGCAGAAGCTCGACGAAGACCTCGAGACTGGTACTGTTGAGGGTAACAATGACTCCGATGAGCTCGGTGAGGATGAATATCCTACTGGAATCAACATGTTCTTCATTGTTCTCGCTCTGGTCATGGCTGTCTTCCTTTTCTCCCTTGACTTGGTAAGTTGCGCCTCCATTCCTCAACAGATATTCATTCTACTAACACTAACGGTGCACTAGACCATTGTCGCAACAGCCATTCCCAAGATCACTGATGAGTTCAAGGGTCTTGATAAGGTCGGATGGTATGGCGCAGCTTTCTTCATGACTGTCGGTGCTTTCCAGTCAACCTGTAAGTTACTCCAACCCCTTTTTACACAGAAGATGAGCACTAACTTGACAAAGGGGGTAAAATCTACAAGTACTTCCCTCTCAAGACATCCTTCATCGTCGCTATCTTTATTTTCGAGCTCGGCTCCGTCATCTGCGGTGCTGCTCCCAATGCCGAAGCCCTCATCACCGGCCGTGCCATCGCTGGTGTTGGCGGTGCCGGTCTTGGTGCCGGAGCATACACTATCATCGGTTTCTCTGCGCCTCCCAAGAAGCGACCTGCCTTTACTGGCATCATCGGTGCTGCCTACGGTATCGCTAGTGTCATCGGCCCTCTTCTGGGTGGTGCTTTCACCGATCACGTCTCTTGGCGATGGTGCTTCTACATCAACCTCCCCATTGGAGGTGTTTCTGCCGGTATCATCTTCTTGTTCTTCAAGACTCCCCGCGCCGCTGTCCCCGTCAAGGCTCCTCTCTGGGAGAAGTTCCTTCAGATGGATCCCATCGGTATTGTTCTGATGATGGGTCTCACCATCTCTTACATCCTCGGTGTACAGTACGGTGGTCAGGCCCATGCCTGGAACTCGTCTGTTGTCGTCGGTCTCCTTGTTGGCTGGGTTGCCATTACCGTCGTCTGGGCCATCTCCTGCTATGTCCAGGGTGAGCGTTCCATGATTCCTGTGCGTATCCTCAAGGACCGCACTGTCTGGGTCATGTCCGCGTTTGCCTTCATCTTTGCCGGCTCTTTCTTCCTCGCCATCTACTACATCCCCATCTACTTCCAGTCGGTTCACGGCACTTCTCCTACTGGCAGTGGTGTTCGCAACCTACCCCTGATTCTTGCAGTCACCTTCGCCACCATTATCAGTGGTGCTACCGTCACAGCTACCGGCTTCTATCAACCTCTGCTCATCGGCGGTGCCATTATTGCGACCATTGGCGCTGGTCTTCTCTACCTTCTTGATGTTGACACATCAACCGGCAAGTGGATCGGCTACCAAATCGTTGGTGGTGTCGGCTGGGGTATTGCCTTCCAGATTCCCATGATTGCTGTTCAGGGTACTGTCGATCCCAAGGATCTTGCATCTGCCACTGGTATTCTTCTGTGTAAGTACTCTCTCCTGTCAATTGGCCTTGAACATATCACTAATAAAACACAGTCTTCCAAGGTCTCGGAGGTGCCTACATTGTCTCGGGTGGTCAGGCTGCTTTTGTCAACCAGATGCTCCTCGACGTTACAAAGAACGCTCCCAACATCAGCAAGGAGAGACTGATCCTTACCGGAGCCACCGCTCTGCGCGATTCCTTCAATGCTGAGGAGCTGCCCATCGTCATTGACGGTTATATGCAAGGCTTGCACACCGTCTTTGCCATGGCCATTGCTTTTGTTGGTGTCACCGTCTTGATCAGCCTGCTCACTCGCTGGAAGAAGCTCAACCTTGAGAACCTCACTGGTGGTGCCGCCTAAAATGTTGATTTCTTTAATTGTGCTTTCGAGCAGGAATGGCAGAAATGTGTTACTGAATGGAGGGTCATATTTTAACAAGACTCGTTACACATCATGATTGATAATGCCTGGGCCGAGCCCATGGCTTCAACATATAGAAAGGCGTCCAGGTTGTGACATTAGGCAGACATACTCTCCTATCTGATATGGATTAATGACATAGATAATATTTCTTCTATATACTTCCACTATATAATTGCTTCGCTACTATTCGTGACTGCGCCATTCTGGGCTGTACATTGACTTGTCTGCGTTTAACACCATGACACCAATTATGACAAGCATGAATCTTTCCTCTAGGTATAAGCTGGTTTTTTAAACGCACGTTCTTTAGTTCAATGATCTCCCTACCGCTTCTTAGGTAGTGGTCATTTACAAGACTCACAATAATATGGGACAAGGGAGTAACTTTAGGTGCTGCCTTGACCTAGAACATTGGCTTTGCGCCAACTTTACTGAGCCATGCTTCTATCTATTTGACTCGGTCAATTTAGGTTCTCTGATGTGCTCATTGTTTCACTTTCTATTCTCAGGAGGACAACGTTCTTTGATTATTTACAGCTGCACCATAATGTGACACAACACCGCTGAAATAACAGAACAATCCTTGTCAAGCATGTGTAACTTTGGATTTGCTGGTCTAATCATAATAATGTTAAATCTTTATTTGTGTTAGTTCGGCTTCAATCCGAAGATGAGAAACTCCAATGTTGGGTAACGCTACAGGGTAGCCCCATTGCGCATGTTGAATCCCCAACGACAACTCCAAAAAAAGACCCCTGCCAATGGATCTCCAAAAACTCCACCAAGAAATCATCCGAAACCGTCCCCAAAACTCCGCGGCAGAAACCATCACGAGAGTCTGCTGCGCCCACTAACCATGGGATATCTCGGCCCTAACTGAACTTCTTCTCTTTATTTCTTCTTTTCTTATTAATAACTCCCATCACGCCGACACAATGCTTCTTCTCCGCTTCCTCCGACATCGCTCCCCCTTCACGACTTCGGTCCGCACCATGGCCTCGGCCTGTTCATCCTCGTCCCGCAATGAGACCCTCCCCAAGTCGCCGATCCGAGTCCTTCGCTCTGTCGACTCCCTCCGTCGTTGGCGCAGTCCTCATGTTCTCAACCACCGCTCTGTTGGCCTTGTGCCTACCATGGGTGCCTTGCATGAGGGCCATCTTTCGCTGATTCGCTCCGCCGCCAAAGAGAACCACCATGTTGTCGTGAGCGTATACGTCAATCCTGCGCAGTTTGGCATAAAGGAGGATCTGTCATCGTATCCAGTCACTTGGGACGAGGACGCAAAGAAGTTGGCGGCGTTGGATAGGGAACTCGCAGACGATGGAGGAAACCTGGGTCGCATCTCTGCTGTCTTTGCGCCAACGACACCGGAGATGTATCCCAGCGGGTTTCCAGGTCAGGAGGTTAATAGCAAAGGCAGCTTTGTTACCATTACACCTGTGGGCGAAGTCCTCGAGGGCGCCAGCAGACCCACCTTCTTCCGGGGCGTTGCGACAGTGTGTCTAAAGCTCTTCAACATCGTCCAGCCTGAGCGCGTGTACTTTGGTCAGAAGGATGTTCAGCAGACAGTTGTCATCCGTCGCATGGTCAAGGATCTCATTCTTCCTATGAGCGTTGTTGTTGAGCCTACGGAACGAGACACCGATGGTCTCGCTCTTAGTTCCCGAAATGTCTACCTGGGTCCTCGGCGAAGATCCGTCGCTGTGGTGCTTCCTGGCGCACTATCCACTGCAGCTGGCGCATACACATCCGGTGGTTTACGCGATCGAGCAAGCATCCTCGGCGCAGCAAATAACTTCATAGCTGCAGTTGCCGCCGCCCAGTCTGAGCTTCCTCCCACAGAGCGTGTGCTCTTCGAGGTGGACTATATCTCCCTTGCGGACCCAGATACACTACAGGAGGTGGATGTGGTAGATCCCTCACGAGGAGCTATCCTCAGTGGTGCGATCAAGATGTTGCCGGTTGAAGAGGCCAAGAAAGGTGAGGATCTAGGATTCAGTGGAGGACCGTCGGTACGATTGATAGATAATATCATCCTGAAGCCCCAGGAGCCCAAGGATGCGTAGACGTTGGAGTAAAGAAACGAAACAAAAAAGGATATACCCGAACACATTCAAGTTGTTCAAGAGCTGGACCCGGCAACGCCAATCCAAGTTGGAGAGAACGCCGTTGTATTTGGCTGAATATATATGTTCAAATGCTTAATGATATGGCGAATATGATAGTATAAACAAAGCATCTGGCCTCAACTCCCGAATTGAAGAGCTTGCAAATAATGAACAGGAGACCATGGTCGCTAGAAGAAGACATGTTATACAGAGCTCCTCTGATAGGTAGATTAACTTGTTTCTCAAAGATGAGCTCGGGCTCTCTCCTCTCTCTTTTTCTTTCCTTCCCTCACACTCTTCCCAAACGCTTCCTTCTCTTCATTGCTCAATCGACTAGGCGCTTTGCCCTTTCCACTTCGCTCCGCTTCAATCGTCTCTTCCCAGAGCTTACGGCCTAGCTCGTCGGTGAGTCGGAGCACACGGCTGCTAACTGTAGCTCCATCGCGACGGTTCTTGCCTTCGCGGCGTGACTTGGCAATCTTTTCGGTAAAATCCCACATCCTACCCTCCGCAAGAAGAGCCCCAGTCGTTGGGTCGCGAGGCGTACGCCAGGAGGCGTCGAGCTGGACGCGCAGGGGAATCTTAGGGTCTCTAGATTTTACAACATGGAGGAGTTGGTCTTGTTCGAAACGGAAGTAGGAGTTCCTGAGAGTTTCTTTGTTGACAGCCTCAAAGTACGATAGATCGCCCTGGTGATAGAGCGTCTTGCCGAGCTAGATGGTCAAATTTGTAAGTATGCTGGACCGGAATTTCTAATCTTAGGGTGGAATTTTGGATCCGTAGAGTATTACTTACCAGTTGGGCGCTGCTGTATGTCTTGCCTTGCTCAATCCAAGTTTCCCCATTTTGGCCAGGAGGTGGTGTCAGCCCCATGAGAGATACAGCTGCTAACCAGGTCGCTTCGATAAAAGGCCATATGAGAAAGCAGTAAAAGTCGTAATTCTCTCTTCCAGCTTTCCTCTCTTTCTCTGCAAGTCCGACCATGGTCACGTTTCCATCTGCATCGCGATCGACTCGAATAACGTTATCCGCTTCCAACCCTCGCAGAGTCCTGTCCAAGTTGGTGTCGAGGCCCTCACCAGAGAAGATGAACTCGCCACGGAAAAGAGATGAAAGGAATGATACTTGTTCTTTCAGTTCATCAAATGGCATGTCTTGCATTTGCGGGCCGCCTCCCCTCTTCACTCGTGTGTACATGGCTACACTAACGAGCGCCTCGTAAATGAAGAGATGGATGGTCATATTGCGATAGAACGACAATTGGAAGCGGTCAACGGCGTAGTATGTAGGTTCAGCGAGGCCTTCGATCACGCCGACAAGATCCTTTCCGAGTACCTCGAGACCACGTTCAATGATCTCAGTGAGGGGCGCATTGCCAAAGTGAGCTACACGTCCACCTTTTGCACGAACACGCTCTGTGAGCCACGTAACACGGCGTTTCAGCTCTTCTTTCCCAACACCACGACCACGGAGTGTTAGAAGAACTGTTCCGATCAATGCCGTTGGCATCACCACAGATACATCGTTGATGTCACTCAGTACTTGGTATCCCATCGTGCGTAAGAGCTTCTCTCGTACAGCTCGGACCTCGGGGCGCTGGTGGTCTGTATCGAGTCCACGTGGAATGCTGGGAAGCTTCGATAGTTGGTCGTCGAGAAACTTTCGTAGGCTCCAGGGCTCGTGGAACCGAACGTCCACACGGCCAAGGCGGAGAGATAGAACGGATGATCCTCCGCTCAAGAAGTCGGCAAGGTTTTCCTTCTTCTTGGGCATTCCGAGTAGTTCAGTGACATAACCCTCCGTCTCAATAACCTTGTCGTATTGAGTACTGACGGGACAAATGATGGCATCCTCAACTCGACCCGATAGAATACTGTCAAGGACGAAGCTGAGAATGCCAAACTTGGGCGGTAACAGTTTCCCTGTGCGGGACCGACCTCCTTCGATAAAGCATTCAAAGTTGTAGCCCTCTTGAAGAAGCGTATCGATATATGATTGAACCAACGTGGTATATAGGACGTCGTCACCAAATGACCTTCGAATCCACATGGCGCCAGCGTGCTGGAGAAATTCACCCAAGACAGGAATATTCAAGTTGTCTCCCGCGACAACGACTGGTAAGGTGAGACCCAGGCGGTAGCAGATGAGTTGTAGAGATACGTAGTCGACGTGCGATCGGTGACTAGGCAAGAAAATGATGCTCTGCTTCTTTTGAGCTGCTACCTCGGCAACCTTGCGTAGCCGCAAAACCTCCTCGCTGGAGACATGGATGCCTTGGTGGTAAGCGCGCGTCAACAGCTGAGTGGCGAGATAATAGGCTCCGCGGATGAATAGTTTGCTCTCCATCTTGCATATCATATCATCGGTCCACTTCTCTGCTAGTTGTTGAAGCCCTGACTCAATCTCATTGAGTCGCTGGGAACGTTTAGCACCATAGTCTTTGCCGTCTCTCGGCAGCATACCCTCGCGCTCTTCAACAGCAACACGGTGTTCAGCAAGCTGACTGATCCTTTGCTGGAGCAGAGGCGCCGAGAGAACCATGTTCTTCATGTTCTCTGAGAAGCCGGAGTAAAAGACTGGTTGGCCAATGACGTGGTCGTAGGCACGCCATCCTTGACCAGATACGTAAAGCGACACTTCACGAAGAAACCTAAGATGGGTGTTTGTTAGCCGATGCAATGGGAGATATATGAAACGAAATCATAATAGAATGAGTATGATGCTGATGCTGATGCTGATGCTGATGGAAAGGGGCGCGTTACTGGAAAGGCTCTGAGCGGAACGAGGCAAACTTGTCCATCAAGGCCTCCTCTTTGCCCTCGGGAATGCTTTTGGGTGGCGGCTCAACAAAGCCACTGGGCTGAAGCGTGACTTCATCTCCCAAGATCTGAAGATCTGGTGCCGAATTGGTCGACGAATCGACGGCGTCTTCGTTATGCGACATGGTATGGCTGGCGTTTCTTCTGAGCGGATCGAGTCGACAATCAGCTGTTGTTTCTTGTCAACAACACCATCGCAAAGCTACCACGTCACAGTCAAGACAGCTTCGGCTAATGTGGTCCAGGTTCCGAGAGCATTTGCCGCTTTTCACTATGTACAAAGGTCAATATCCTTGAGGTTTGGGACATGACATGGCCGAGTTAGAGATGAGATCGGCTAAGTGGGTCCTCATTTGGCCTTGTAACCGTATGCCGAGCGGCATGTGAAGAGGAAGCAGCCAGTAGGAGCACGGGCCCCACTTCCATTTCCCCAGAATTGCCTGCAGGAGGGCGGCATATTTCCGCTCAACACTTTTTTCTACCAGATACCTTCGTAGCCAGCTGCTCAGCTTCTTCAATCTCTCGGCTGACAGCCTCCAGCAATCATGGCAAACGCACCACAACAAGCTACGCAGAATCTGCTAGCTCGAGCGCATTCCCCTGACAGTGTAAACCGCATCTACTCGGAAAAGATTCAACACCGCTCGCTCATTCTCCGGCCTACCTCTCCTCCTCCAGCCACCATCAATGCTCGCGCCGCACGCCGAAAGACTCGTCAAGACAAGAAGGATAAACAAAAACAGCGACCCAAGCCTCTTTCTTCCCGGGAAAGGCGAAACCTGGGTCTCTACGATATACCCAAAGATGGTCAAAAATACCACATCTATGAGCCCTTGAGTCAGCTATGGTTGGGATATGCACGGGAGCTACTAGGCAACGATGTATTCACTGGAGGCCCTAGTGCAGCAGTGAAGCTGGCAAGTGCCGAATTTCATGGTGCTCCCGTCCAGGTAGTTCGAAGCCATTGTCCAAGTCGAGTCAGTATTCAAGGCGTGGTCGTCCGCGACCGCAAGTTCGTTTTTGAGATCATAACGAAGAAGAGAGGGGTCAAAGTCGTCCCTAAGGAAGGCACCATCTTTCGAATCGAAGTCCCGAGCAAGGAAGACACCACAGACGGCGAACAAGGCTCTGGCAAAAAGTTTGCTTGCGAAGTTCTAGGAGATCAGATAATGCTAAGGGCACCAGATCGCGCAAACAAAAAGTTCAAAGCACATTTTCTGTCCAACATTTGAACGCTTTCTAGCATTACGATGGAATCTTACGATGCACCTTAGGTCACCCAAGGACTTGCGGAATGAATCAATAAGGTTCGGATGTGCAAGTGCCTTGTTAGGGACTATACTTATCTACCTACCTACCTAGGTAGACGCATCGAAACTACTCGGCGTATTTACGACTTGCGATGCGGCTTCAACTCAGACCACTGTGTCTACACCTGCTAAAGTTACTTTTCAGTCGACCAGTTGTTCTCACGACAACAAGCGATCTATGAAAATGGCGCCCTTGTCGCTTATCAAGTCCGTGAATCGCTTACTTGGTTGATGAGCACCAACTATTTGGCTTGTTGCACACAGCCGGCGTCTAATAGCTCAGCATTTTACCGAACCCCCCTCCAAATGCATTGTTATATCTGGCCTTTTCGCTGCGGCGATATCATGTTATCAAACGGACCGTGGCGCTTGTCATCTTATTTGCTTGGCTCTGGGATGCATAACGCTCGTTCTGCACCGTCACCGACATGGGAGGCCATGAAGTCTCCCGAGCCCTCTTCATGGTTGATTTATGCTGGGTATGTGTTCTTGAAAGGGATAAGGGTTAAGGAACCAGCGCTAACGCTGACAGTTGAAAAGACGATACCTTTCATAAATTCCCATGCGCTTGGTCGTCTCATGGTTATCGTTCGAATGCACAACGCTACAAACCGCCTTCTCACTTTGGCGGCATTAGCATCATGGAGCGTCTTGTCGACGTGGCCTACTGCATCGCGTCATTCTGTCGATACCAACACGCCATATGGATGATGGATGTTTTCAATTGTGTGATTAGATGGCAGATTTGTCACGAAACATAAACGAGCGCGTGAGCTAAGAACAGCTGACATGAGAATGCAAAGCCAACTTCGGGTCAACCTCCACGTTAAGCAGCCAGCCTTGATAGTGCTATGAACTCCATGGACCCCTTGCCGATGTCGTAGCACAAGGCTTTTGTATAAATAGTGAAGGTTTGAGCAATAAGTTTTTGATAAACATTCAGCGCTCTATGCTTGGCACCGTCTAAATGAAAGCGGGGTCTGCAAAGACCCAATTGTGCTTACAATATTGGTCTGATTCTCCATTCTTATCTCCATGCCTCGCTTTGGCACTCAACTTTGTTTTTATAAGTCCTACCGTATGAGCCTATTGGCCGCGTGATACTTATCCTATCAAAGTGGAAACTGCCAGAGGGAAATGGTTGAGAATATCTGTTGGCCATTATGCATGTTACCGCCCGTTGAGACATTCGTTTGCCCGGCATAGCGTCTCGCGGCGTGCATTCTTTGGTGACCAAGTTTAATATCTTATTGAGGTTGGAAAACGCGACGCGCTTTGACGTGTCGTGACGTGACGGAATGAATGTCATACAGTGCCTGACTGTGTGACGCCACGTGACTCTACTGGTACTAGTATTTGCCACATTGGCAATTACATGGTCTGATCGATACCAAGATTGAATATTAACAGATCCTCGATCAAATATCAGAGGTCCCCTGACCCAGAAACTCGGTAGCCAATAGTTTAGATAAATAGTAACGGACTTAAATTGAGGCCGGGCTGTCAAGATATACACCAAACATGGGTCGACAAGCTTCAATGGCTTCCGCGTCTCGTCCCCATTTTCGTTTAGGATTCAGCCCTGATGGTAGCAGATGGAACCTCTGGCTGCATACGAAATTCAATCTGCTGACTCATGAATGCCACCAAAGTTGAACAACCCCACTAAACCCAGACCACGAACCACTGTAGTGAGGTGGACAGTGCTAATAGGTTCCTGTTGGCGAGATTCATGCCACCATGGGTGAACCACAACCAGAATCAGGTACCTCACTATCTAATTTTTATTCAATCGCCCAAAAACCTTCGTCAATTTTTTCCCTGTCCCCGTTTAAAGTGACCCAAACCACAGCGTTTACATCACCACCGCAACATCACACGAAATACTCTTCCTCTCGGATTCCCGAAAAAAGAAACATTACTTGAACCATTACGTCGCGTTCCTCCGCCGATTACAATCAGTATCACCATCGTTTACGATATCGCATACCACCTTGCCCGCCGCCTTCTGTGACTACACTTCAAGCATCATTTTGTGCTTCTGTGTCCCCGAGTTCCCACCAAATCTGTATTGTTACTGCGCGTTAGCTTTAGCAAGCCCTGCAGCAAGCATTTCCCAGCCGCATTGCAGCTCAAGGCCACCGTTCCTCAGCTGTTTTGACTTGTATCATCCTTGGACGATCCGATATCGATCGACGCAACAATTGCGCCCCTTGACTTCGAACGACAAAGACGTTCCACATTCAACCCCGTCCGCTCGAACCCGCCCTTGCACTCGAGACGACGACATTCGAATCGCTTCATTTTCTGTTCTACGATAGAGTTCACTCAATATGCCGATTAATCTACCCTCGAGCTTCGCCTCGGCTGCCGCTGGCCAGAACACCAATCCTAGAGGAGCAAGGACTGATGGGAGAGGAGCTACTTCTGGAGATTGGTAAGTTCTTGCCACTCCTTCGTTTGTGTTTTTTTTTTAGGTGTTTCCTGCCGGGACTTGGTATCATGTCGGGATGCTGTACTGCGTACTGTGTCCCCCAGTCGCCCCGCGTTCGGTTTGCGGTGTGGTGTACAGATACTGTATGCTGCGCAGCGCTTGGCTTGTTTGTCGCGATGGGCGCTTGAGAGGTCTTATGGACTCGTTCCTACTTAGCACAGGATCAGGAACTGTCCTTGTGTGTCAGTATCAAGGTCTCTACGGCACAGTGTACATCTGATCATCATCATCAGTTGCACGATCTGTTGACCTTATCATGCATTCCCCACCAACTTGCTGGGATCTAATCAATTTATTGAATCATCACTAACATGTTGTGTTTTCAGGGCAAGGAGGGATGGCCGTTCTACTAATGGTACTCTCACCTTCCGACGATCATCTACGACTCCTTTGGGCCAGCCCTCTTCGCAGCCGCCGCTCTCAACTGACCATGCAGTTCAACCCCCAAGCGCCGAGAGCCCTGTTACCCCTATGACTGCATCTGCCTCGACGTACGAGCTGCCTCCGGCACGGTATACAAAGGAAGATCTTCTGGATATGTTTCGTCCACAAAAACCCGCCGACGACGCAACTCGTCTGTTCGCCTCGGGCTGGAATCCGGGCCAGGTTAACGGGCACACTCCCAGAGGTTGGGGAAAGAGCAACGATAATCACATCCCACAAGAACCCGGCGCCTGCTGGGATCAATCTGGAGATGTAACTCCAATGGGGCTACATGATATGTCTTTAGAAGAGAAGGAGGTGCGCCAGCCCCCACAATACTGACAGTTGGCGTTCAAAGTTCGTGCTAACCACTAGTAGGCTTTCAATACAGAAATAAACTCGCCGCTTAAACCTCCGACTCAGAACAAAGACGCTCATCAGGGTGGCGCAAACGGACGTAAAGCATCACTCTCTCAAGGCGCTTCCAACACTTTCGGTGTCAGTTCGCCCTCGTCTGCTACACGACCCGGAACTCGACGACGCGAGACAACCGACTCGAATCCCTTTGGAGGAGGCGGTTTGGCATCTCCCACTGCTGCCGGCCGCTTCTCTCGTGACGATCCCTCTTACTGGTTCCCACGAAAGAACAACGACCTCAAAGAATCCGAACCCGACGAATCCGATAGCGATCCCTTTTCTCGCGAAGCCCCTGGGAAGCTGCCCCCATTTGGAAACCTGATGCGATCCAACACGGGTGGAATTGGAGGTGTTGGCTCCATGTGGCCACCCTCCAACCAGACGACGCCTGGTGCTGGAGGATTTGGCAATTTCGCTCTGACTTCTTCGCCTGCCGTTGGTGACAAACGCGTAGGCGGCGCTGCTAGTGGAAGCAGATTGGCGCATCTCATCCCCAAGGATAGCTCAGACAACCTAGGTGGGAAGGCTGCTGAGAGCCCTAACCCGCTCAATCAGCAGTCCTGGCGATCTCGACCACGAACCGACACTGACCCATTCGGCGACGACACTCTGTCAGGCAGTGCGATCCTAGGCGGAGCTCAAGACACCGATACTGCGGGTCTGCCTCAGCAGGGTAACCGAGCAGGCACTCTGGGTACCCCAATCAAGGGCTCCGCAGGCGATTTTGGCATGTCGGGTCTCAATCTTGGAGGCCATGGTGATGACGGTCCTGTTAGTCCTTCCGAGACCAACCCCTACCGCAGTCCTCCGGCTGAGCGCCATGGTCATGACGACAGCGATGCCAACGATGACAAGTCTTATGGTGTGAGTCTTCACGATGCGCCTTCCAACTTTGGCTCCATTGGTCGCGGCTTCGGTGGCTACGATGGAGGAGATCGTAGCCAGACTTCTAGTGTAGGCGCCAAGGGTTACCCTTCTCTGAACACTTTGTCAGGCTGGCCTGCTCCTGGTGGCCCTGCCATTGGCACTCCGGATCGTGAGAGACCCAACCTAGGTAGCGCCTTCGGCAGTTCTCTGTTTAGTCCCATCGGTGAACTTCAGTCGCCTGGCTTGTCTAACCTCAACAATGTCTTTGGTCCCACTAGCGCCGGTGGTCTTGGAACAGGAAGCATCGGCCGCGGTAGCAAGATGGGCTCTTTGTTCCCTGCCGCAATGCAGGCTCAGATGCAGGCTCACGAGCATGAGAATAATCTGTCCGACTCGATGCCTGACCTGCGACAGGGCAATCCCCTTGGAGCCATCGGCCGAAGCAATTTTGGCATCCCGTCCCGCGAAACCGAGAGTCCTATGCGACCCAACCGTGGAGTGTTCGAGGAACTATTCCCTTCCAGCGATGCTTCTCGAACTCAGGGTGTCTTCAGCACTGGCGAGTCTAGTCTTCCCACTACTACTGCAACAGCTCCTCAGTCGTTTACGCCTGTTGGTGGCGGTCTTCCCTTTGGCGGTAGTCAAGGCGGCACTGAACCTTCTGCTGCTCAAGTTCGCCAGATGGTTATGCCTGACCGCATGAGATGGGTGTACCTTGACCCTCAAGGACAGGTTCAGGGCCCATTCACCGGTCTTGAGATGAATGATTGGTACAAGGCCAATTTCTTTACTCCCGATCTGCGTGTCAAAAAGGTCGAGGATCCTGAGTTTGAGCCTCTGGGACAACTCATCAGGCGTATCGGAAACTCCCGTGAGCCATTCCTTGTTCCCCAGATTGGTATTGCTCACGGACCCCCTTCGCAGGCTGGACCTTTCTCTCCCCAGGGAAACAGTGGTGTGGTTCCTCCCTTGAGCGGTGTATTCCCTAGTTTTGGACGCACGCTCACGGCCGAAGAACAGAACAACCTAGAGAGACGTAAGCAGGAAGAGCAGTATCTCATGGTCCAACAGCGCGAGTATGTTATGCGCGCTCAAGCAATGACCAAGTTCCCGATCCCGGGCCCGATGCTGCAGCACCACTCAAGTGCTCACAGTCTCCAGAGCCAGCCCAGTTTTGGTAGCATTTCGTCTCCAAACCCCATCGGGATGCCCCCTCACCAGCAGCCTATTGGTGCCATACCCCCCTCGGGCAGCTTCTTCGACGGAGCCGGGCCTGTTGGTAGCCAGACTTCTGCCCCCTCTGGTTCGGGAAACGGAGATCCTTTCAGGGATGACGATCTAACCAACCTCACCAACACTGAGCGTCAGGTGCTTGCCAACCTCCAGGGCTCTGGTGCTCCCCAGCCCATCGGAGCCCCTGCTGCTGATGCTGGTATGCGCACTGGGCTTCCCGATACTGAAAACCTGGAGCAAGACCCTGAAGGATTCAAAGAGCGTCTACAGGAGTTCGAGGACTACCGAGCTCAGATTGAGGCTGAGCAAGCTGCCAAGGCTGAGGAGGTTGGCGAAGACGAGCCAAGTGAGGAACCTTCTGCTTCTGAGACTGCCCCTGAAGAAAACGAGCCACGTGTGGAGGCTCCAGTCCTGACTGGCAAGGCCGCTCGAGCCGCCAGGAAGAAGGCAACTGAAGATGCGTTGTCCTTGACTCAACAGGTTCAGAAGACGCAAGCTGCTGCTGCCGCTGCCGCTGCCCAGCCGGTCGAGCCCGACATGCCGATGCCTTTCCCTCCACCTGCATCCACCGGCACGCCTCTCCCTGCTCCGACGGCTCAGCGCGCTCGTTCCAACCTGCCTGAACAATACAATCGCTCACAGACTGGAACTCCTGACAGTGCTTCGGTCAATGCCCAGCCACCGCCCCTGGCTCCCTGGGCCAAGGACCACGGTGCTGAGTCACACAAGGGCCCCAGTCTGAAGGAGATTCAAGAGGCCGAGGCGCGCAAGGCAGCAAAGGCTGAAGAGGTTGCTGCTGCTCAGAGGAAGGCTGTTCTTGAGCAAGAGGCGGCGGCTCTTCGCGAACGTGAGAAGTCTGCTGCTGTTTCTAACGCTGGCCTCCCTGCAACTAGTACTTGGGGCCACGGCTCTCCTGCTCCTTCTGCCAGCCCCTGGTCCAAGCCTGGGCCTCCTAAGACTGCATCTGCCTCTACCCCCTCGGCCTCGGCTGCAAGCAAGAAGACCCTGGCCGAGATTCAACGTGAGGAAGAGCTCCGCAAGCAGAAGACTAGCCATGTCAGTGTCCAAACTGGCACTCCTACCAGCGTATCCAAGAGCTATGCCAACCTTGCCGGCAAGCCTGGCCAATCCACTCTCACTAACGCTGCATCTGCTGCGGCTGCGGCTGCTGCTACTGTTGCCCCGCCCCCTGGAAGCGGCTGGGCTACTGTTGGCGCTGGTGGTAAGGTCAAGGTTCCTACAGGCCCATCATCTCAGGGTCGGTCTGTCAGCGCCGCCGGTATGAAGCCTGTAACTTCTCCCGTGAAAACTGTCTCGAAGCCAGTCACTTCAGGCAACGGTAAAGCTGATGGCGGTAATACCGCTATGGAGGAGTTCAACAAGTGGGTCGGCCGAGAGCTTTCCCGAGGTATTACGGGAGTCAATGACAGTAAGTTGCGAAAACGAGAACCGGAAGATATCATACTAACCAATTGTCCAGTTGCAAGCTTCCAGGCTGCTCTCGATGTTCTCCCCCTCGACACTGGTCTGATTGCTGATGCCGTTTACGCCAACTCGACCACCATGGACGGCCGTCATTTTGCTGAGGAGTTTGTGCGTCGTAAGAGGCTTGCTGAACGTGGAGTTGTCGAGAAGCAACCCGATAGCAAGGGAGGGAACGGTGGCGGTTGGAGCGAGGTTGCTAAGAAGGGTAGCTCCAGCACCACCGCTGCTACTACTGCCACTGCCACCAGCCCTCGAGACGATGCTAGCATGCAGGCCGCCGGTTTCAAGGTCGTGCCAGGCCGAAAGAAGGGAAAGAAATAGAAGCCTTTCTACTTTGACAGCCTATAAGTGGACGAGTAATATTGTACACGGAAGGGCTGTCTCAGCATCTTTTCTCGATGGCTCAACTTTGAGCTGAATGCTAGGAGAGATTGGTTTGATGATGAGTACGAATGCGCAGATGAATTGATGGAATGAAGATGAAACTCTGGGAGGCAAGTCTGTTAGAAGCGGGTTGGAGATTATCTTGTTGTGGAAGCGATGTATTCTGTACGAGGTATCATGTAGTGTGTAGGAAGCCTAGTGAGAGCCTTGTCGAAGCGTGTTGAACACCCCGAACCTTTCAGTTGATGATTTGCTCGTGAAGTTTCTCAGTGAAAGTGACTACTTTCTAGCATCTGGTCAGCACTTCTTAAGTGTTCGTAAAAGGGTCAAGTCGTCGAATATCATTTGCATTTGCCTTTTTTTGTCTATGTCAGTCATTTTACTCTTCTATCATGCTTGTCACATTTCTCATAACCTAACCAATTCCTTTTTGTACCCAACTCGGGTTCTTAGGAAATTCTCAACCCCTCCATCAAACTCTCCAAGACATTCCAGCCCTCACTTCCCTCCCATCTCTCTTTTCCTCTACCCATCACACTTCTCACTGCGCTCCTGGCCTTGCCCTTCCATTTGCTGCCAATGGTCTCAACAGAAGGACCCCAGTTCTCAAACACAGACACCAGCTCGTCGGTTCTCTGCACAACGACCGTCCATGCACCCTCGTCAACGGTCCAGTCCCGCGCCTCATCGGCTGTTGTGGCTGCTGCACCAGGCAAGAGACCGCTGCCCGAGGATCCCACGGCTGCGCGCCAGGCTCGTTCCGCTGCGTCGATGGCACCCACGTAATCCCTTCTCCAGGCGCGAAGTTTTGATATGAGTGTCCAGAGCTCAGAGCGCTGTGTAATGATAGGCACCAACTCCTCTTCGAAGAGGCGCATTACCAGCCTCTCTGGTGTTCCACGGGGAGGCTCGTACACGCCTGAACTCGAATCCTTGTCCGCGGATAGCACGGCATCTTGAAGTAGCGCACCGAGAACGTCGGCGTCGACGGCGTCTTCGGACTTGCGGATGCGAATGATGTGCTTGAGCGCGAGGATCATATCAGGCACCGCGGGTGGTCGCACGCGCGAGGCGAGGGTGAGCACATTGTCCCAGATACGCCAGTTGTCGTGGGCGATGGAAGCGCCCCTCTTGTAAGCCGTAAGGGACTGAGTCAGAAGAGTAGCTGGGTCGCGGTCTGAGGGCTTGGCGGGGGCGGCGAGAGCAACGTCGTCTTCTTCATCCTCCGCAGGAGCTGGCGCAGGAGTTTCTGTGGGAGGTTCCTTGTTGTCCTTGGTCTCGGCGATGACTTCGCAGTAGAGGCTCCAGAGGGCACTGCCCAGGTTGCTCCATGTTCGAGCATCCTCACCTCCAGCTGTGTCGCTTGCAGATCCAATGGAGCGGTTGAACGCCTCAGCAGCGTCGCCGAACTGCGCAAGTCGCAAGCTGATATCTCCAAGACGACTCCACATCTCGGGGCTCAGACGGTTGACAGTTGTCGCCTTCTTGTATGCTTCACGGGCCTTCTCCAACTCCTTATTCTTCAGGTAGTGCTCGCCCAGTGACTTTTGAGCTCGGGCATAGCGGTGCTTGGAGATCTCCCAGGCACGCTCGTAGTAACTCGGCTCGTTCTCGATGTCACCCAAGATGCAGAACAGACGGGATGCGTTAGGTGGGGAAGGATCACGCTCAGGTCCTGAAAAGTCTGCGGCCTTGAGAAGCGTCACGTCGTCACCGATATCCTCATCATCAGGATCCGAAGGGGATGCCGTCTCTCCAGTGCGGTGGAACAATCTCCATCGAATGATACCCTTGGCCTTCTCCTCTCCGCCGCTGCCACGGCCATCTTCGTCCTCAGATGCCGCAGCACTGGCGAGGCAAAGTGCGACCTCGGCCCATAGTCGTAGACGCTTGAAGATCTCGAGAGCAGAGGCCAGGGAGCCGATGCCAGCCCAGGCGTAGGCCAGCTCAGACTCTAGATGCCATCGTGGAGGGGAGCAGATGGCGTGGATGTACTCAAGACGAACATGTACTGGGGCGGATTCCGAGGCTTTAGGAGCAGGGAGGAAGGATGTGGGCTTAGGCTGGACAGGTTTGGCGTCTTGATCAGGGGCAGTGACCTGAATAGCCGGAGCGTCCGTCTCAGCGTTCTTCTCCCTTTCCTCCGCTTTTTGCTGGGCTTCGGCCGTTGTGTCGGTCAGAACCTGATCTGCTACAGCTTGCAGCTGAAGCACACCTCGCTCAACTGTTCGGCTACGGTGGACTTCTATTCGGGAACGGACCAGCAGCGCCTGAGTGTAAATCTGCCAGTTGGTCGACTTATCTCCAATGACTCGAACTGCATAGGGCAGCACCTCTGCCGACGTCAGGGTATCTATAGGTGAGAAGGCATCCTTGAGCGTAGCCTCAGTGAGGAGAATGATCTGGTCGAGTGGTGAGAGTTGGGGTTGGTCGTCGGGTGAAAGATCAGCCAAGGAAGTGGGAAGTGAGGCCTTCTTGTCGTCTCCGTTCTCCTGCTTAGAAAATTGAATCTCCTCGTGCAGAGTGTCGTCGTTCAGCTGAAGAGCATCTGGTTTGGCTTCCTCATCTGCGTCGTCCACCCGTTGCTCAGCACCACTCTTAGCCAAGATGACAAGCTGGCTGATGCTATGCTCCTGAAACTTGGTCCTCTTTCCCAGGGCACCTGAGAGGGCATATTCTAGTCCGCTTGTTTGAGAAGCCTCTTTGAGAGCTTCCTTGGCCTTGTCATCACGTCCTAGTAGGATGTAGTTGTTAGCCGCCTCGACAAGGAACTGAACCTTGTCCTCGCGGCCCCAGCTATCGTTATCTGAAGCCCATACCTCCTCCCCAAGAACCTGTGCCCGTACACTATCAATTCCGTCCAAAATTTGTGATGCCAACGCAGGCACGTCACTCCACTGAGAGCTTCGAGCAAAGTTGGAACCGTGTCCCAGGCTGGGTTGTGTCAGGAGCTTGTAGTGCCATACGTGAACACGAAGTCGTGCCCAGGCAAGGCTGTGTTTGAGTGACTTCTGGTCAGATGGAATCTTAACCACATCGTTGGTGGCTTGACTGAGCTCTTGTGTGATGATGTGTCTTGCTAGGGCGAAGAGTTCCAGGTGAGGGATGTAAGCATATGGTGATACGCCATCAACCTCAAGATGGTTGAGACAAGCCTTGTGCAACTCTTTCTGGTTCGCCTTTTTGTCATCTGACTGTGCACTAGCCCACACTTTGGTGAGCTGTGAGCTGAGGGCCGCCGATTCAGGAAGTACAGGGCCAGTGACGTTGACTTGGAGGAAGGCATTCAGAGCAGCAAGGCCAACTGACAGAACCTGAGGGATATCCGTTGATGGATCCGACTTGGACTCGGAGCCGGGACCGGAAGCAGTCAACCGGGTAACGAAGGCTCTAATCAAGTCCCCGGCCACCGGAGCTGGGTCCGATACGGAGTCGGAGGTTGTGCTCGGGGTTGGCTGAGACTCGGCGCCGGATGTCTTTGAGAGAAGAATAGAGGCATAACGGCCATCACGCAGAGCGTTGCCGTACGCACGCGCACTGTCCATAGCCATATTTGAAGCTATCCCCAAGATATAATCTGCCTTGTTTGACAAAATAGAGGCGAGTTGGGCGTTAACGTTATGGCGACTTGGGAGCAGGGTTAGGTCTTGGCCCCGGCCTTGTATCGCACTGAAAGTATCCTCCGCTCTCGATGTTAAATTTTTCGTGACCGGAAATAGCAGGGGAAATGTCTTGTTCTATGTCAAAGTCAACACAGCAGATGAGTGAACGTCTACTCTGTTGGTATATTTTTTGGTGGACGATGTTGAAATTGTGCCCGCTGTTTACTAATGCAATAGGCTTCCATTCACTTCGCTGTAGATTTTTTTTTCTCTTTCCCACTTCTCCGCACCGCATCGCTCCTGCCCCTCACCGTCACCGGCCGGCCACCGAAAATTTCCCCACCCACCGAAAAGTCTCCGTCCCGGCCGAGCCATCTACGGCCTACGGCAATGTACGTTTGACAGGTCTGAGCCTCATCAATAGAAAGAGGATTCGGAATGGTTGCACTCATCTTGAAGTAATCCCCGGAAGAATATTGATCATAAAGGAACTTGCTTCAAAAACTCGTTGGTGCCATAACTTCTCATGTCAAAACAAGTATGTGAGCTTGAATTTCCCCAGATACATCCTCACGGCATTGGAATACCTCTCATTGGGATCTCTTATCTTTCTCAGGCAGACGAATTTGGAGAACTGGAATTTCTCCAACCTGTCAATATCCTTTTTGTAAAGAGTTTACGTACAGTAAGTCAGTGGCACGGCCTTCTTTACGGATGGTACGGCACATCGAAAGACTTGCAACTTCTTGTTCTTGGCTTGAGCAGGGAGGGCATGATCGCTTGGTTTTGGAAATAATCATGCTCTTGGTTACGCCTCATCAGCTGTTGACAAGTGAAGAGTTTTCTGCGGCTTAATCGACACCGAGGAACCGACAGAGAGCGTCAAGAACCGACACCAACGTTTCTGACATTGTGGATACCATCATGAACAGGTCGTCCGACAATACTCAGTAGCTTGACCAGGTTCACGGCCAGTGCAGTCCTAAAGAGCAAAGCGTCGTTTACTCTGCACATGGCCTCTGCAGCGTTTAATAATGAACGTCAGGGTCCGTTGCAACAGGCCAGGTTCCCTGCTCCGTTCACCAACTCTTGTTTCCACTTTTCAGTCCCTGATCTAGACCAAATGGACGTCTGTGGACCGTTCGTTATGGAGTCGGGGAAGTACATGGGCCTCCGACATGGGACGGCATCTGCTCAACACGTTTAGAACGGGTTCCTTGTGGTGAACCGTACCAATTGAAACAGTACAGCGTAACTCTGTACAAGAACGGTGCAACTGCCAAGTTCAAATCCTAACATAAGGTAAGTACGTACCGTGAAATATTGTAGTCAAAGGTGTGGCTGCTGGCTTGTCGATGGATCGCATAGCGCGAAACTCGGCGTAGTGCCGAAGCCTATGAGAAGCTTTTTGTTGGTCTTTCAGTTTGTCACGATTCAGAAACAAAGCTTACTTCTCGAAACTGTACTGATTTACGCATCCTAGATGTCATTTCAAGGCTGTAGCTATCAACGCTACTGTCGTTAACCGCCCAACGTACAACGGTGCAGCAGTTGCTGATCGAGCAGCCGTAGATCGACTACAAACGCATGTCAACTTTGTCTGGTTGGTAAGGGCAATCTCTGCTTATGCGCTGCGCTGCCGACCCATGGAGAAATCTGACGCTACAATTTCTGACAAGGCATGTAAAAGACGGACTTTGTGCGGCGCCCCAAACGGCCAAGTCCGTAATGTACACTTGATGCCAAGACAGTACAAAACTACAGGACAGCCAGGCGTCTGGTGCCAAGAAATGACAGACACAGCCTTCCACCAAATGCGAATCGCGTCGTGGACGAAGGAATTGGGCAGTGGAGCCCGGGTTGGACCCTAGTCTGCATGTATATTGAGCTACTGTATGATTCAAGGCGGTTCATTGGAGTGTCGTAAAATACTGCCTGGAAAACCAGAACCTATTCCGTAAAAGAAGGTAATGATCATGGCGGGCTGAGCCAACATGAACCGGGCGGATGCAATGCAAGGCGAATATCCGTGTAGGACAGTCTTTGTGAACCCAGTAGGTAATTGGCGCCAGGCGCGCCAGGCGCAGGGCACGGAATTGCGACAAGTTGAATGTCTCGGCCCGCTGAATGAACTTGTCTTTTCGGGCCCGATTCCTTGATGACGAGGGTCTGAACCGGTGCAAGGATCTTTAAAATCACCCGTCTCATGTTCAGCTTGGTTAAGTATGCACTATGACTTCTTCCCCACGCGACAGGGGCAATATTGAACCAAAGTACTGCAGTCATTGTCATCATAGTGTTGCATCACAGTTATGCAGGTTTGCCCCCAGGACCCAGGTGATCTGGAGACAGGAACCCAAGCACACGGTAAAAGGCTAAATGAGGAGCAGTGATGATGAGACTGCACGTCAAGGATCGCTCACTGTAGGTTAACCAAGTGCGCCGCTGTCTAGACAAGCTTTCCTTGCTTGCCATGGCGATACGCACAATTTGGATACTGCTGATCAGGACTCTTGTGGCTCTGCCATTCGTCTCAGACGACCAAGACCTGACCAGGTCATGATAGTCTCGAGTTACTTGGGTCACATTTGGATGGCTGGGGGTTTCTTGGCTGCGTCGCTCATCCCGTCTCTAAACACAGCGTCCACGATCGACACGTGACCGGTCAACTTCACAAAATTGCCCGGTCTACCGGTATCAATATCAAGAGCTGATGGCCGTTCGTTGACGTGTGCCACGGGCCGCCAAGGCTGTGGCGTAAGTATCGAAGTTGATGGTGGTAAGAGAGTTGGTGTGAGGGCGGCAAATCGATCAAGTTACTGTATGTGCAGTTGGACGTTGTGTAGGAACCATTCGATATGTTCCATGCCATGTACTGTACTGCAACCTTTGGTCCTGTAACCGAGCACCTCTCTTGATGTGAAGATGAAAGATCGTAAAACCCCAGAATCGATAGACTCGTTTTAGGGTAGCCTGCGGATCTGCGATGCGATGCACGCACGCGACCCCATCCTCAATCTAGGATCCAACAACTAACGTAAGCTTGAAATGACTTCTGTTGCCGATCACTTCTATGTTGCTGACGGATGCTGTGTTGCGCAAGAAAGGATTGAACGAGGTAGCGAGGATGGATGGATCCATTTTGTTGACGTGAGCAACCTTCAGCAAGGAGCAGCTTCCACATCAACGCCGGTCCAAATCTGGCAGGTGCAATTAACACTTCGATTCGATTGTGACGTCATACGGGAATGGCAGTTATTCTGCGTAACAACATCAAGCATCGTACTGGAATACAATACAATATACTGGAACTTGATCAAAATTCAATTGTCTTTTCGTTGTTCGTATTGCGGGATAATTGCTTATTCGTAGACTTGGCAACCAATTTCCACAATACACAATCGTTTCTCTTGTCGATCTGGTTGGCCACCTAGGTGAGTTAATGGGGAGCCTATCTTTCGGGGGCTTTTTTTAGTAGGGCGTTGCACTGTAACAAGAGCTCCATCCATCCGCCGCTCGGGCAGTTATGGGCTCCATCGGCGACCTTTGGGGAAGGGGCCTAGCTCCACCACCTTTTTCAGTGGAGGTTACCCCTCTGGCGGATCGTCTCCAGCTGGAGCCTCTTGTCTTCGCATTTTATTGTCTTGTCAAGTATCAGATATGCCGGGCGAGTTTTCATTGTTTGCCAGTCCACACCCCTTTCTGAGAGCGACGCTAATAATGCCCAGCAGGCACCGACATTACCAAGGTCAACCTTCTGATGATCAGCATACCCAAGACCTAGGGTCCAAGCCCAGGGCAGTGCTATCAGTGAGGGCACCCAATGTTAGGGTACCTTATCAGAGTGGACCGCTGTCGGGGAAGCACCCTGACATGGATGCATGTACGAGGTACATATGTGGAGAAGAGATATCCATGATGGGGAAGATCCCACCCCTCTTCACGGGGGTGGGGAGCGGAGCTTCATGAGGGCCTTGTACCTCTGGGATGAGAGGTACAAGGGAAATATCCAAAGACGCAAAACGACCTGACAGGCTAGCTACAGTAGGTTTGAGCTGTCAGACCAGGCTCCATTCAAGGCCAACACTTTACGGAAATATCGCCTCTTGCTCCAGCTTGACGATAGCGTGGAACTGTACTGGGATGAACCAGGAAACCAGGCAAGAGTGAATGAAGGGAGGGCAATGTTGCTCTAGTAGCACCAAGTGGATAGAGCTGAAACTGCCCGACTTGATTGTCTTTACAGAGCCAACAGTTGAAAGATCTGGGCAGCTACGGAACACCAAAGCCTTGTCGCATGGCAGTGAAGGTGAACGAAACTGCATGCGAGTAGGTGAACCGCTCCTCTGGGACCTCCTCCATGGTCAGCAGAGGCGACACCGAATACGACCCATGAAATAAATGCCTAGCCTAATCCATATCATCTCAGAATTACCCTGACATCGAATTAAAACTCATGTTTTCAGCGCAACTGAAAGACAGTTTCTCTAAGGTAAAAGCAACAAAAATCGAAACTACAAATTAACCCAGAGCCAGGATTGGTTGGTCGACTTGGCCGGGCGTGTGTGGCTCAAGACATCCATGTCGTCTACCCAAGTCCTATTCGTTACTTCCAGCCGAGGTATCTTATATGCCTCACGCAAGGGTGCGGATACCTGAGAGTGAGGTAGCCAGAAGTAGTTGGCATCGCTTCCAATTGGCTTTTATTCTCCACTCCTCCATCAGCTAATCCCGGTTCGGCCAGTCCGCCATCAACCCGCTGCAGTCTCCAGCAACAAGTAACAGCAACAGCGCAACTTCAGTTCAGTTGATTCGGGTATAACGCGCAATTGTAGGTACATGTCGTACTCCCAGTGATGACCTGGATGTGCGTAAGAAACAAGACAGGGAAGGCAGATTGGGGTCAATCGAGGTTACTCTCTCTTTCCCCCCATGTCTGATTTTACTTATTATCTTCAACTCCCACCTACAAAATACTATTTTCTTTCCCTCTGTCCTATTATCTCCTCTCCCCTTCCCTTCAGCATTTCCCCTTCTTACCTTGTGTCTCGCAGGGTTTATTCAATCCGGCCTTGTCTGCTTGCTTCATTGCTTTGCAGGCCTCTTCTTCTACCAGAGCTGTGGAGGACATCGCAACAAACCGAACCCAAGTCTGCTGCTACATTCGTATCACATTGGTGACACCCGACAGAATGGACAACAAAATGGCTTCCGACGAGGAGAAAAACTCCACCAATTTCGTCAGCAATGGCGGTTCAACCGATAAGTACTTGGCCGACAACGGTGACATTGCCGCCGGGCATTCTGTCGATAACGCCGATGGCTTGCACCGTCTCCTCAACAACCGACAGATCCAGCTCGTTGCCATTGGAGGTTCCATTGGTACAGCTCTTTTCGTCAGTATCGGAGGTGGTCTTGCCAAGGGTGGTCCCCTCGGTCTGTTCCTCGCCTATACAATCTACTCTGGTGTCCTCGCGCTTGTGAACAATGGTATCGCCGAAATGACAACCTACATGCCTGTTTCTGGTGGCTTCGTCCGTCTCGCTGGTCATTGGGCCGACGACGCACTTGGTTTCATGGCCGGTTGGAACTTCTTCCTTTACGAGGGTCTTCTCATTCCCTTCGAAATCACCGCCATCAACCTTGTGCTTTCGTACTGGAGTGGCAACATTACGGACCCTGGCCCTACGGCTGGCATTTGCATTGCCATCATTCTATGTTATGCGTAAGAACCCATTCCCCAGGATGATCCCATCTTCTCTCTCTCAACGTGCTGGTGCTATGCTCTCAAACTTGAACCCCCTTCAGCCGGCCGTTGACTTGGGATTCACTCCTCCTCTCGTGAAATAAGATCGCATGCTAAACTCTGTCCGCGTGATTTAGTGCTCTCAACATTCTGGCTGTCAAAGCCTACGGTGAAGCCGAGTTCTGGCTATCGGGCGGCAAGGTCATCCTTATTCTTATCCTGTTCACCTTCACCTTTATCACAATGGTTGGCGGCAACCCTCAGAAAGATCCATACGGTTTCCGTTACTGGAAAAACCCCGGTGCCTTTTCCAATGTTTATGGTGAACACGACCTCGGTCGCTTCGAGGGCTTCCTCGCTGCCCTTTGGAGTGCCGGCTTCACAATTGTCGGTCCCGAATATATTTCCATGGTGGCCGCTGAAGCCAAGCGACCTTCTGTCTACATCAAGGCTGCTTTCAAGACGGTTTACTACCGTTTCTGTTTCTTCTTCGTCATGGGTTCCCTCGCTGTTGGTATCGTTGTCCCATACAACTACCCACAGCTTGTGAAAATCTTTGTCACAGGTGAAGAGGGAAGCGGCACCGCCGCCGCATCGCCCTATGTCATGGCTATGGATATTCTTAACGTCGAGATTCTTCCCCACATCGTCAACGCTCTCCTCTTTACCTCAATCTTTTCGGCCGGTAACACCTATACCTACTGCGCCACTCGATCGCTTTATGGTCTCGCGCTCGAGGGCCGCGCTCCAGCATTCCTGCGAAAGACAAACGCTGCAGGTGTCCCTATCTGGTGCTTCTGCGTAGTCATGTTCTTCCCCATGCTCTCATTCCTCCAGTGCAGCAGCGGCTCAGCTAAGGTCCTCAACTGGCTCGTTGCTCTCATGACAGCTGGTGGTCTCATCAACTACCTCGTCATGGGACTCACTTTCCTCAACTACTACCGAGCCTGCAAGGCTCAGGGCGTCGATCGATCCAAGATGCCTTACTATGGTCGCCTCCAGCCTTATGGCGCCATTTTTGGTCTGGTCTTCCAGTTTTGCGTCGTCATGTGCTACGGTTACAAGTCGTTCCAGCCTTGGGACACTGAATTGTTCTTCCAGAACTACACTATGCAGATCGTTGCTCCAGCTCTCTTCGTCTTCTGGAAGCTCTACAAGAAGACGCGCTGGCTCAAACCTCATGAGGTTGATCTTGTCTGGGAGCGGCCCGTCATTGAGGCTTATGAGAACTCCATCACAACCCCTCCTACAGGTTTCTGGCAGGAGATGGGAATGATGGTCGGCATCAAGCGTAAGGCATATTCGGACGAGTAGAATGGACAAAGTTGAAGTTGCGCAGAAAATATATTAAGGACAAATGTTGGTGCGATTTGCGAACTCATAGTATACGAGTTTTCTGTACATACCAAGTAGTTGGCTGCTAAGATTATACCCAAGACATGAATATGTTCATTTTGCTGTTCCTTTTTCTCATATCATCATGGCATCCAAAGGTGATACTAACTTCTGGCGTAGCCTACAGTACTATGGTTTAGTATGACCACATATTGATGCTCGTGACGTAAACTGCAAGTAGCTCAACGTTGCTGGACCATCGCGATATGTCCGATCCCACGCAGAAAAGTGACAGTCCTTATAGGGAACGGCCAATAGATTCTCGTGGCCGATCTCGTGATCGGCAATGCAGAGCAGCATGAAATGTATCTCCTTATTGGGGATCTTCACAACGGTGAGTTGGTTTAAGGATTCTTAGCTTGTGGCTTAGACGCGGGGGTACCAACGCAGATCGCGGCACATTGTTTTAAAAAGGAGTGGAGGGGAGTGAAGCAGTACCCGGAATTTCTAGAAGGGGTGTGAAGATTGGGGAGAGAGTCCTGAATGGTTGATGATAAGCGCTATAGCAGGGATAGTGGTGATAAGGTTTTGGGGTTGATAAGTGTCATACCGTAGATTCCTTATGTACTGATAGCATTTTAAAGAAGCACGGAGTGGCACGGAGTCGGAGCCGTGAAACCGTTTGGATATCTCGGTGCTGAAGACCGTGTTGACGAAAACAGGTGATGTTTTGCAAGGGTGCTTGTTTCTTGGTATCTCAGGGGTTTGATGCTATGTATTACTTATCTCCATTTGTCCGTGGAAGGACCGTACTCGACAGGGGACTGTGTAGATTTCTTGTATCTCTGCTGTTGGGGCATGGAGAAGAGCCTTGGTAGACTTCCCGGGAGTCTCGGGGGTGGTGGGTCGTCCGGCGCCGGGGAGTCGGAGCCCGGCCGGGAGGTTGACGGAGTCCGTGAGCCGGGCTTGGTGTTCTGGCCGTCGATACAGTAGTTCAAGAAATATAAACTCCCCACATGTTTAAGTACACTTGTTCAGGGAACCAAGCAATTAGTATGATAGAACGCTGAGTGAGGTCCAGACGTTATGACAGGAGACACTGCGAGTTTGTGATACTGAGAATCGAAGCATCTGGTTTCGGAGATAACAACCGAGCTTCACAAACTGGATATAAAACGCTCGTTTATTAATTAATAAAGGAAGACTTATAAGTATTTATACTACTATTATAAGCTTGAGCGATAGTAATATTAGATACTTATTAGTAACTCGCTTATAATTAAGTCTCTATAATATCAATCCGATATCTACCAGCTTAAATAATGCCTACGAAGATTGGGATACCCTATACTGCGCATCAAATACTGGTTTGCGCGCCCCAAAGATATAAATTGCGCTAAGATATTTCTATGTTACACTGGTAGAGCTCGATTTATCAGACTATGAATGAGCCATGATGCGTAACTACACATGGTTCAGTGTTGCGATTGGGATGTTCTTTCACAATGACAGCAGGGCTGGCTGAGTTAATACTCCGAAAGTGGTTTAAAGGGGCTCGAGACTGGCAAGTTGAGGCTATATTACATCTGTAGATGATATTTCTACAGGTAGCATAAATCGGTACAAGTAGAAATGTTATTTCAATATTTGCAAGAATACTTATAGAACGTTGAGGTCAGAAGATTTCCCCTTGGTCGTGTGTTTTTGCGAGCCGCAGGATGGGTCAACTAGTCTGAATGGAAATACCGCTTGTGTTTCCATCAACAACATTCGGTGAGATGGCCGAGTTGGTTATGGCGCCAGGTTAAGGTTAACCTTAACACTAATTTCCTGGTGGAGCAATCCTCCTGGGTTCGAGTCCCAGTCTCATCAAGCATTTCTTTTTGCCTTTTCCAGCCATTGTCGTCTGGTTGATGGAGTGTTGGTTTTGCGCGTTTCCGTGCCCGGGGTAGATGTGTCAGTACCTGAGTTAAATCGTTGCAAGCAAACGTCTCGGTGCGCTTCAAGAAGGGAACGATACCAGACAAGATGAGTGATTTTAGTTGTTTGCTATGGGCAAGGTAGTTTAATTGTGCCTTGAGGTCTTCCAAAATAGTAAGTCAGTGGCAAGCCTAGTAGGTTTGAGTTAATTGCAACGAGCAGCACCTACAAAACACCATGAGGCTCGTTCATCTTCAATATCGCTTATATCGCAAGGTATCAGTCACTTCAAGGGGTATTTAAACGGATGAAGAATTGGTGGAGCATAGTTTGTGTGTCAACCATACTGAACGAAAACACGTTACTGCATGCATGAGACTTCATAGACACAAGAGATTGATCGTAATCAAGTCTATTTGGCTCTAACTATTTGCCAACCTCCAAACCCACCAAGTCAAGGGCTCAACACAGTTGGGATCCTCCAATCCCCCGTATTATTTCCTTGTTCCTCCATGGTGGTAGTCTAACAGAGCAGTCCGTCTATCGGGAGCCCAAAAGTGCCGTCATCCATTACCAAAAGACGCACCCGTAACTTTTTTTTGATCAACGCATGACAAAGGAAAATGGTATGTAGTCATCAAGAGAAGTCGTCACAAGACATGATCGAGTAAAGGTGTGAAGGGAGACGTGTTTACAGGTCCTCCTCGTCACTGAACACCTCCTCACCACGCTTTCGGCGGGCCATACGCTCCTTCTTCTTCTTTCGCGCCTCAGAAGAGCTCAGCTTGACCTTCTTCTTAGTGGTGACAATCTTGTTACCCATAGCGTCAAACTTCTCCTCCTCATCACCGTCATCAGCCTTGAGACGGGGACCAGCACCCTGACCCTGGACCCAGTTGTGGCCGGAAGGAGTCATCTTACCGTCCATGACGGCCCAGACCTCCTCAGTCAAGTCCTTGGTGAACTCGGCAGAGTGAGTAATGATGATGACACCACCCTCGAACTTCTTCAGGGCCTTGGACAGGGCACCGAGGGAATCACGGTCAAGATAGTTGGTAGGCTCGTCAAGAACGATAAGATGAGGTCGCTGCCACGAGCAGGCGGCAAGGACAGTCTTGACACGCTGACCACCAGACAGACCACGCATACGAGAGTGAGAGACAAGCTCAGCGTCGAGACCGAAGTTGGCGCAGTGAGACTCAATCTCCTTTCGGACCAGGGGTCGGAACTGACCAGAGGCAAGAGCCTCCTTCATATCGACATCGGCAACCATCTTCTGGTGAGAAGCCAGAAGCTCGTTTCGGGGAAGCCAGGCGTTGTCAGCAGTCATCATGGGAACCCATCGCTCGTTCTTCATGCCGACGTTCTCACCGAGGGCGAACGAACACTCGTACTCGTAAGAGTTCTTGAACTTTCTTCGGCTGTTGATGCCAATGACACGTCGCTGAGTACCCTCAACACGGAAAACCTTGTCCATGGCCTTCTCATCAGCCTCGGTGATGATCTTGTTGGCACGGTCCATAGTCTCACGATCCTCACCAGTCTGGAATCGCCACTGGATGTACTCGGAAGGAGTCTTGTCGAGGTGGTTATCGATGTGAGCGAAAGCGTGCTGCTTAATGTAGGCGATACGGATGTTCTCGTGCTGGTAGATCTCACCCTCGGTGGGGATGAGCTCACCAGTGAGAACGTTGATCAGGGTAGACTTGCCAGCACCGTTGGGACCAATGACAGCAATACGGGAGCCCAGAGAGCACTGGAAGGAGATGTCCTGAATCTGATAGCTGGAGGTACCAGGGTACTGGAAGGACATGTTGGTGGCACGCAGGATGGCCTTGGCCTTAGTCTTGACACCCTCGAGGAAACCGGGCTCAGGGAAAGTGAACTCCATCTCGGACTCACCAAGCTCGTAGTAAGACTTGGCAGATGGGTTGCGCTCAACGAATGCAGCCAGGTTACCCCTGTAGCGCTTAAGCTTGAAGCGCTCGTAGTGGACAATGTGCTGGCAGACATTGTCGAGGAAACCAGAGTCGTGAGAGACGATGATGGAAGTGCAAGGTGAGTTCTTGAGGTACTCCTCGAGCCACTTCACGTTCTTCACATCCAAATGGTTGGTAGGCTCGTCAAGCAACAGAATATCGGGAGCCTCGAAGACGGCACGGCACAGAGCCAACTTCATCTTCCAACCACCAGAAAGAGCGCTGATCTCACCCTTGACCATCTGCTCAGTGAAGCCGAACTCGTTGAGCTGCTTCTCGACATCAGCCTGGCTGATGGTGACACCAGCCTCCTGAAGCTTCTTCATGGTCCATTCGATGGTGGTCATCTCAGTATCGGCAGAGTCTAGGTCGTGCTCGACAAAAACGGTCTTGACTTCACTCTGCTTAGGGAAACCCTCGACCTGCTCGTTGTTGATGGCGCGCATGAGGGTGGACTTTCCGGAACCGTTGGGACCGCAAAGACCATAACGCTGACCACGCTTGAGACGAAGGTGAGTCTGGTTGAGAAGAATCTTGGCACCGTAGGCAAGAGAGAATGTACAGTTGCAAAGATCCTCACCCTCCTCCTCGTCAGCCTCAGCCTCAGCCTCGGCGACAGCACCGGGGAGAGCGGCCTTGCGGATGTTCTCAACAATGGACTCGGCGCTGTCAATACCAGAGATAACAGCGACGTAGGCCTTGAGGTTGTCGACCCAGATGGTGAGCTCGGTCTCCTTCTCGTCAACAAGCTGACCAGCAACGGCGGAGATGTACTCGGCAACGGGGCCCATCTTCTCAACATAGTTGGCGAACTTGGGAGAGACAGCGGCCTTGACCTTGGGGAGGATGACGTTGATGGCACCATCGTGGCGGGCCTCGGGGATGACACCGTTCTTGATGTCACCAACACGGGTAAGAGTGTCAAGGGCCTGCTTGGTCTTCTCACGGGCCTCGGGGTCAGCCAAGTTGTCGTAGTTCTTCTGGAGACCAGGCATCATCTTGGGCAAGAAAGGAGCGACAATGTTGGGGTCGTCGACGAGCTTGCACATGTTGTCGACAATGACAGCGGCCTTTCGCTTGATAGCGGTGTCACGCTCAGCCAGACCACGATCCAGAAGAGGAACCATGAGGGCAAGAGTGGGCTCCTGGACCTCAGTAACGAAGGTGGTGGCACCGAGCAAGTGAACGGTCTCAGGGACGTTCTCAGGCTTGGCGACACACTTGATAAGCTCAGGAATGAAACGCTCAATATCCTTGTTGACAATCAGCTGGCAGAGCTGCTCCATGGTCTTGTAAGCACGCTCCTTGACCTCCTTCTTGGTGTCCCACATGGCCTCAGAGATGACGGGGATGAGCTCAGCGACACGGTAGCCGAGCTGGGCAGGGGAGCTCTTGACGAGAGCCTCGATGAAGTCGAGAGCAGCCATCTTCTCAGGCCACTTCTGGGCGGTTCGGATAGACTCCATGACGGCAGGGAGAGCGGCCTTGACAGCGTTGGCGTTGAGGGCGCCAGCGATGGCAAGGACAGCACCGTTAGCGGCATTCTTGACGGCGCTGATCTTGTCGCCGACGGCGGCAAGGACGTTGGGGAGGAGGACGACAAGGTAAGGCTCGACAGTGGCGGAGACCTCGGCGTGAGAAGCGATGGTCTCGATGGCGACGCAAGCCTTCTCACGGGCGGTGGCGTCCTTCTTGCTGGCGAGCTGCTTCTTCAGGCCCTCGATGACACTGTAGACAAAATTGGTTAGCACATGGACTATCGCTGAAATTCTTTTGTGGATGCTGAATAGCCCCATTGAGGGGTCGACCAAAAATGGGTCTAGCGCGCAAAGTCGCCTATCGCCCAAATCTGGCGGGGCATAATTGGGCGGCCAGCAGAGGAGGGGGAGGGGCAAACGAGGGACGCAGAAAAAAAGTTCTGGTATCCGACTCGCCCAACACAAGAGGCCATCCAAGCCGCTCCCTAGTTCCCCGTCTCACACGTGTGGAACATATCAGCTCCGATTGCTGACTGCACCAAGCGAGTGAGGCAAAGACCAAGTGCGTAAGAATGACAAGTAGCTCGTGTAAAGGCCAAACCCTCGTTGAGGCGGCACCCAATGATACCCAAAGCGAAAAGTCAAATGATAGCTTTGTGAGATAGAAACTTACTTGTCAGGGACAACCTGGTCGCCGATGCGGCCGTTGATGAAAGAGGCCAGCTCGTTGGAAGCCTCCTTGATATCAGAAGACTCCTTGGACACGGTGAGCTTCTGGAAAAGCTCGTCCAGGACCTTGATCGACTGCTGGTTCTCGGTAGGCATGATGTCGGTGTTTTGGATTTTCTTTTTTTGGGGTATAAGGGAGAAAAGAAGTCGTCGAAATCACAGATATCGATGGAGGAGTCGACTCTGTTCTATTCGGCGGAGATGATGGAAGATCCTCTTGATGAGGGGCGGGGTTCGTTCAAGGGAGGTGAGTCCAAAGAACAAACGAGTACGCGATAAAGAAAGTAAGAGAGAGGTTCGTCTGGAGGAGGACGACCGGAGAGCGATGGAGGAGGAAGAAAGAGAATGAGAGGGAGATGGAGGGAAGAAGTGTTCAAAAAGGAAGAGAGGGAGGGCCACAAAATTTAATGCGCTTTCGCTGCTCGCCACAACTTTGATGCCCGCTCAAGGCAAAAAAAAAAAAAAAGTCCCACCAAAAAAATTTCACGCTGGTACCCCTCCACCCCTCGTTCCCCTCCTCGGCGGCAGCGACTCAGGCTTATCGGTTTATCAACGCAGAGGGCTAAGCTCTATTGGGTAAAGTGGATGAGGGCGGTGAGTTGGAAAGGAAAGCATTGGAAGGTCCCTGGAGGCATGTCCGATGCTACTTTTTTAGTGCCTCGCTGGGCTAGACCCATGCACAAATGCACCTTGCAGCGGGCAGCGATGCATTTTTTTCTTTCCCTGCCTAGGGCAGGAGGCAAACATGAACCATCCAGAGATGCGAGATCCAGATCATATCAGTGTTTAGCTGTTGTAGCTGTTATTACCAAAACCTAACAAGTTGGCCTTATTCTCGTATTCCTTCACATGCGCATAGACAAGCTTGTACATATTAACTCGGCATAATATATCAAGTGCGTTCCTACCCAGGTCCGTTGGGCTCTCTCTCGTTCCCAACCACACGGATGTTGTCGGACCAGCATTGCCATCAACAGGTTGGCAAAGCTCTCCCTACTCTACGAATCAGCGAACTATCGCTCCAATCTTTTTGCCCACTCGAGATATCCACTTCCCGCCGTCTCCCTGACGACCTTTCTCTGTTTAGCCGCGTGTAACAGATTCTTCGAGATCCTTGTTCCCATGTCGATGCCCAGCTTTGCCATTGCCATTATTTTACAGCGCCACAGGTGGACAGTGTATCTTGTTAAGCTCCGGGGACGGTGACCTCAAACACTAGTTTTTATCCCCGTATTCGTACTCCATACTTCAGCCTTGATGTGTCTTGCTTGAGTCTTGACTCGCTACGCTACACCCGCTAACCCGTCAGGCTGAGAGCTTTTTCGAGTCAACCAGAGTTTCTTGAAACCATGCAACAAGGCGTTGGACACGAAATGCAAAACCATGATTCGTCTTTTCGGCCAGACTATGAAGTCTCTTTCAATGTAACCGCCATGTCTCGGTAGCTGTAGTCTGTAGATGATACTGGCAGTCTCTGTGAGAAACAGCCACTTGAGCTGGTATCTGCCTGTCAGAATACTTGTGGATATCTAAAATAATTCATATTGCTTGAACTGATGTCACACTGATAATATATAAGTAACCCCCTGGACGGTTTTAGGAGCATCTTCTCCCTGGCCCAGCTTGACGTTGCCTTGGAGTACACGTGCTTAATAGGTAGGTAGCCACCTTACCTGTCGAGTTGCAGTTCATGTTCGCATATGCGAGGTATAGATGCCTCAGGTGTGGGATGAGAAAGCGTTTACCTGCCTTAGCACCTTCGCGAATATCTCTTTATTCACCAGCCTTGACAGCTTGGGGGCTTCAAGCCGTCACATTCCCGTCGCCTTTGTTTTGAAGACAAAGCTCTCGCCCAACAACCGGACACGCCGAGTACAAGCAAAATGTATCTGTACACCCTTGTCCACTTCGGGTTTTCTGCCCCTCGACCCTCAAGTTAGCTAATGACGGGTGGTGGGACCGGCTTTATTCACCAAGATGCTGCCATTCCCAGTTGTTCTCTCCGCCACGTTGCCACGGCACTTCTATTCTAGTGGTCCCTATTCGTTCACCAACCGACACAAAGAACAAACGCACACGGGCAATGGACGCCCCAAGGGGCCAAGGAGACCTGGAATGAATGTCGCAGGCAAGACTCTCATAGAACAGGAAACACCAGCTACAGACAGTAAGGATTTGTATTCTAAAGCACCTTCGTTTTCAACCCCTAGACATGAATATCGCGGGGCCCCAGAACCCCCGGATTCATACCCCCGCAGCTCACCGACAATTACATGCTGTACAGATTGTAATCTGAGCAAGGGCCAGAAGCCTCTGAGACACACTTATTACTGACCAAGCCCATGCGCTACCCTCTTTCCTTATGTCTCTGCTGGTTGGTGCGTTTCAGACGCCCTGCTGGCTTTATATTGACCCCTGTTTCCAGCACATGTGGTGTTGACCTCGAGTAACCAACGTAAACTTGCCTTCTACGCATAACTTCACTGAATCGATTAAAACGAAATTGGACTCACTTTCCACCACACATACGTCCATCTATCGTTTTTTAGTTGTAATGAGACGCATATTTCGTGTTTGATTCTTGCGGCAGGTCCCTCATCTCGCCCTTGACCAAGTTGGTTGGCGTATCCTGCTTAATCAGGCGGTTCAATACATAGTCCAAATATCTACCTAATTTGAGGATAAGTTGCTACAATAGTTAGAGCATAGTTAAGACTAATAGTTAATCAAGGTTCCTAATTCATTTTACCATCTCTCAACTCTCTTGCCTAAAGTTAGGTAGATACTTGATTGTTTGCCGGACCGCCTGTCAACGCATTTTGCATATGCCTTTGTTCATTTTCAACATCATGGCAGTGCTCTTTTCTATTTCGAAGATGGGCCACGGACTCGACCTTTGTTCTTTGCCCTTGAATCTAAGCAGCCGAGAAGGTGGAATCAACCTTTGTCAGGGATCGAGTGAACGACCTAGACACCCTTTCGTAGCTACATGAATCCCATTCTGTAAGCTGGTCTCTTTGTTCTGGACGAAGACCTATTTTCGGAGCTGGCAGTCAGCTAGGAGCCTCTTGATTCTCGTACCTATATCTGTCTATCATCACCCGGACTTTGTAGCACACAATGCCTTCTAACTTCAGACTTGGTTTCTCTTGTATCAAAAAAGCTTGCACCATTTTCTTATCACAAGATTTCTTCTCTTTCACCCGGCTATTATATAATCTGAACTATCTATCTAGCTATGGCTTCCAACCCAGGGGGGAATGGAAATGCATCTGGGCAAACACCAAATGTTACTTCAGTTCCACAGTCACTATGGCATAACACCCTGCACCCACATACACCAACAAAACGTCCAGATCAAGGAAGTTATAACTTCATTCAATATTGTCCCATCTGGACAGACCCAAACTGGCAGGATGACGGCCCCGAACGACTCAAGTCAGACTTCAAGATCGAGGATAATATCCTTGATCGATTACGCCCCGCCCTGTTACCTCGAGACCAGATCAAGAGGCCAACAAAATACGCTCAGCGATTCAGCATTTTCCCGGGTAGAACTGACGGCCGTTCGAGAACGTCACCTACCCGAGCCGAGAGTCGACAGCTATTCCCTGCCAACACCGAAGTCAAGACTGGAAAGCAGTTGTTTGATCGCTTTGAGGAGTTGGCAAGGGAGAAAGGCGAGCATGTCGACGACTACATGGCGAAAACGAGGCCAGATATGCAACATTTGAGCGACATCGAGCAGCAGTACATGCAACAGTATGAAGAACTCGTTGTTGACGAGAATTGGCAAAACATTCTTTTCGGAAGTTTGACTATGGACGAAGTGAGTGCGCCAAACTAATATGCTATTCGAACTTCCTTGGACTTGCCTCATCAATTACCAGATCCTAGCTGAGGGCTATCTTCCCATGTGCGACGCTGAACTTGACGGTCTTTCGGGTCCCTTATACTAGTAGGTTTGATCTTATTCTTATTTTAGCTGTCACTAATCCGTGTATTAAGTCTTTTCGGTCGTGACAAATGGGTAGATACCCGCCTCCATGGGCAGAAGGCCGACGAACCTCGCTTCATGTATACCCTCGACGGTCATCGTGAAGAATGGGATCCTAGGGTATGTGAAATTTGACAACAGATGATTCATGTTACTGACATTTCCAAGAACAATGATCGAGTTTGGGAGGCTATACAGCCGGCTCTTCAACTTGCCACCCGATTTGTCATGGCTGAGGATAGCTTCACTCAAGGACTCCAAGATATCACCAACAGACTCTGGGTCGACCATAGGCGATTCGCCTTCCAGCCAGGTCAAACCTGGACAGTCAGGACCAAATTTGAGCGAGATCCAGACCCAGGAGACCCAACCAGGCTCAAGACGGCACAGGAATTGGGAGATACAGGCATCGACGCTTGGTCCCACAGCTGGGATGCTCTATGCCAGGTCTTTGAGATCAAACTGACCAGCGGGTTTCACTTCGATGGAAAGCCGAAATCACATATCATGGGTCGTACAATGACCCCTCAAATCTTTGGCCGAAACAGTAAGGTCACCGTCGAGGTCGATGCCGAGCTGGTTTGGCCATTGATAGTAGACAAGTATACCAGGAGCGAGAAGATGATGGCCAGCCTGGTATTTGCAGCTACTCTAGCCCATGAAATGATGGTAAGTCTCCTCGAGATGCTATCAAGCAACTTTGATTGCTAACAGGCCAACAACAGCACGCGTTTGCATGTATTCCCTACAAGTGGCTAGCTGATCCGGACTCGGTCGGCATTACAGACGCTTTACAAAATATGGCTTGCAAATCATTGGATTTAGAGCTTATGGAACGGGACTTTGCGACACGGGTAGGAGAGCCCTTTTTTGAGAATGACGCTTCAGCAGAGGTTGGCCATGCTTTCGAAAGCCATGTAAGTGCATATATCGTGCTCGGATCTTCAGATGGTGTTGTCTAATCATGGTAATACGATAGGTTTTGGGAGGCGGTTATTGGCCGTTTATCCATGCAACTCTGAGTATCCGAAGACCTGCTTTGCTCCAGACATCGGTTGGGCTTGTTGCTCACACCATGTGGCCTGAGGGCTCGTTCAACAGCCCTCCGTATCTGGATGATCCATTCATTCGCAACATCAGACTCAACCATTTCACCCGGTTTGACGATGTCAAGAAATATTTCACGCAAGCCTTTTGGGACGTAGCGATCCAAAAATACGGCACGGCTGCTCTAAGGGAACCGTCTAGCAAGCCGCACAAGATCAGCTACTACCCTTCGGATACTTGGATCAACAGCCATGTATTCGATAACGTCACTCTTGGCACCCAGCAAGAGAGAAAATGGATATGGGACTTCATCACCAGCTTTTCGAATAAGAACATGTATGTGTTGGAAAGCTACCTGAACAATCTGGTTACCGAAGCATGCGATTTCGATTTGATGATTGAGAGATTCACCGATGACCGCTGGGGATGGGAGGATCGCGACAAAATCTGGCGCAAGCTTTCCAAAGAAGTTCTCATGATCACATGCGAGTTCACAGCATTCGCTATCCAAGAAGACTACAATTCCGACAGTGAGGATGTCATCATGGGAGCTATAGGACCCACCCTTGAGTTTTACTACCAGATCTGGTTGAATACATGGTTCGAGATTCAACGGTTTCCTGATCACCAATCCTTTCTCTGCGCCAACGGGATGGCGAACGATGCCCTAAGATACTGGGTGGCACAAGTACGGAGAAGCGACGTTGAGAGCTACGAGATGCGCTTGATTCCTAGGATCTCAGACTTTATGAGCACTCTCGAAAGGGAGCTTTCGCACATTGAAAGCATGATCTGTGAGCTATATCAGATGGGGACAACATACTGGGTGCTCTATTGCCTCCAGGTTCCTGATCATATTTCAGATTGGCGCCTCCGAGTCGATCGCATGTCCGCAGCTGTCGAAAATATCGTGAACGCTATACAAGCTACAAACAAAGGGATCAAAGGATGCGAAGGAGCGTGGGATGTTCGAATGTTGGTCCTTGGCAGAAGAATTCAGGACATGCAACGGCTGTTGGATTTGGACGCCCGAATATATGAGACCAAGTGGCGCGATCTCTTGACGACAATGCCCATGCTGCGGAAGTCGCATCGGAAGCCGCATCAACGATTCTACTTCCTGGCCAAAAGGGAGATGATGAATCTAACAGGAGAAGATCTGGCGAAGATGAAAGAATTCAAGAGCCGTTTCCACAAATTGCTCAACTTGGGAGCCTACAAGGTGGTTACCCCAGAAATGGACCCGGACGAGCTGAATATCGCACAGCGTTTATTCAGAACTCTGGACGATCAGCAGGGCAGTGATGCCCGGGAGCGAGAAATCAAGGGCCCATCTACTGGCATCTTCGATATCCAAGGGGTGAAAAATCTAGTTGATCGGCTGACGAAGGACGAGAACGACGCTCAGGAAGCCAAGATCAGACGTGTTGCAGGCGGTACAGCTAGAGGCCCGAACAACTCTGCAGGTGAGCCTGCAACATTGAAGGGGACTGCAGCAGCTCAAGCTACCGAGACTCCTGCTGTTCGACCCAAAGTTCAACAGATGGGCATTAAGAACCAGGCGGTGCCGCTGAGCGGTATCCAGACGTCCAATCCTGGCCATGCACCCTTCGCCTCTTATTCCTCGGGGACCAGTTCTCCCTTTCCTTCATATCAAGGCGACCAGCCACCTGCATGGACGGCAAGTAATTCAGCTGATTTGGCAGCCTGGGTGAATAAGCCACTCGGCGGCGTACGAGCAGCGCACGGCATTATGCCTCATCCATATGCCATCCGTGAAACAGTCACCGATGATCTCCAAAATACGGCTGCAATTTCACTCCCCTTGAGGAATCCTACCACTTTTGCCAACCAGTTTCCCCGGGAGCTGATGGAAGGGATCCAAAGTCCTCAGGGCACAGGTCCCCTCGGCGACATTGACGGAATGTGGCAGCAGCAACCTCAAGCGGCCCAGAATCCGTCTGGCCAGCAAAGTCAAGCAGCAACTTGGAATGGGTCGGTATTATTCCGGCCGCCGCGACTATCTACGAGCCCTACAATTGGATCTGCCGATTTAGGTGCAGATGAGGATGTCGAGATGATGGACCCTTCCAGTTTCGGATCCCGTGTTACAGCGGTATCTGACTTTGACCACAGCAGTAGCGATACGGACGTCTCAGACGTTGAGGAGCAGCACATCAGAGAGGGCAGTGAGACAACGCTGGTCGAGTCTTCGGACACAGATGAGGAGAAGGCTGGCAGTGTAAGCAAGAAGTCTACTTTTACAGGGAATTTTGAGGGGAGAAAGAACGGACGATGCTTGAAGCGAAAACCAAGCTGGGCCCCTGTACATGCAAAGAGGCAGAAGTTGGAAGTCTCGGAAGTCAAAAAGCGAGAGTCACGCTCGAAGCCTAAGAAAAGGGGGGACACAAAGAAGGATAAAGGAGGGTCGTGGACTTGGGGGAACATTATCTCAGCCTTCAGATGGCCAGGGGTTTAGCTCGTTGGAGGGTTTTGGTAGATTTACTTAGGAGTTCATGGCATGGATTTTGGTGTAAGTGTGGTTAGTTGGCGCTTTGGTATGCTTAATATTATATTTCAACTCGAACTTGGGGATTCCAGCAAAAAACGAAGAGTGAGCAGTGGGAGAAGGAGTTTTAGGTGCGGTTTTTAGAATTCATAGGGTCTTAGGGAGAATACCACTGCACCACTCTTCGTTAGGAGTATGAACGCAGTTTTGACATATAAGGTCTTGCTGGCTGAAAGCGTTCTTCCAAAACAATTTGAGCATTACAAAGTTTCTAGGACTCTAAGTTCTCATGGTCTGCACACGTTGCATCCAGGGCCTTGAATAACGTTCATCAAGAGAGTCATGCAGGATGGTGATACCTACCAAAGAGGGATTCAGGGCTGTGTAATTTTGAAACGCACAAGTAGGTACATTAGTCTTTGGATATGGTAGCCGAAGCGTGAATAATGAACTTTTCTTTGTTTAGATGTCATGAAGCAAAGGTTCCATTAGATATTGGCGAGGTCAAGATCGAGGCTCGATGAGTGGCCCCGCATAATGCCCCGCTATTCAAGCTCACTGTGTCACCCACACCTGCAACACAAGTTCAAAGGAAGCTACAGCTCCCAATCCCATTGCTATTGCTACCTATTGTCACGTTTCCTCATTCTAACAACAAAGGAAAACCGAGCATCTCCATCTCTGGACTCGCCCTCACTTTACTTACTTTTACGCTATCAACATTTCTTTGTCCCTCGACTCACCAAGGGACAGTCACGAGGTACCCTATATTCAGGGTATTGCATCATAAGGTTGTCGGACAGAAAGCAAGCAAGCAAACAATCAAAGGCCCGTGATATCTTTCTGCATCAGAGCCAAGGCATAAATAAAACTGGCTTTTCAGGTATTTAAAGACCACATGTTTCTCTTTCACCACTCGAAGTTTTTATCCTGACAATCTCCAGTCCTTCGCGACTATCAACACCACACCCCCCCACAGCTTCTCAACTTTCATGTTCGCCAAGAGATCCATCACAATGGCTACCAGAAGCTTGGGCGAAATTCCCACTATCTCCCAGCTCTACCTGGACCCTGAGACCGGTATCTTCAAGGCCAACATGGTTTCAACCTACAGACCTGAACGTCCTGCCAAGAATTCTATCAACAGCCGCATCGGCTTGATCCGCGGCGACATCACCCAACTACGTGTCGACGCCATTGTCAACGCTGCCAACAGATCCCTCCTCGGCGGCGGTGGTGTCGACGGCGCTATCCACAGAGCCGCTGGACCAGAGCTTGTCCGAGAGTGCAAACCGCTGGGCCCCATTGAAACCGGCGACGCTGTCATCACAAAGGGCTACGGCCTCCCCGCCAAGCATGTCATCCACACCGTTGGTCCAGTGTACGACTATGACGAGAGCCCTCAAGATAGCCTTGCTAGCTGCTACCACGAGAGTCTGAAACTCGCCGTCAAGGAGGGCGTTACCACGGTCGCATTCAGTGCCATTAGCACGGGCATCTACGGATTTCCGAGCGACTTGGCGGCCGCGATCGCCTGCAACACTGTGAGGAACTTTCTCGAGAGTGAGGATGGAGACAAGTTGCTTCGAGTTGTGTTTGTCACATTTGTTTCTCCTGACGTGAAGGCATACAACGAGCAGATCCCGTAAGTTTCTTCTCTCAAATACGTGATGACATTAACTAACTGTTTCCTTACAGAAAGTTCTTCCCCCCCGCAAAGACTAGATCCGACTAGTAATGGTACTGAATTTAGCGCCTTGAGAAGGATGGGAAATGAATTCTATGAGTGTTGACAGACATGGGGATACCTGGCTATTTGTTTACGCAGTACATGCTCCCCTTGTAAATACAGTTCTACTGGCCACGAGCCAAACTCAACTGGGTCGGAACATCTTCCATGTTTGACCCGGTAAACTAAACGGCTAAATACTCTTCTTATGCCGAACTTGAAGGTTGTCCCTCGCTCGTGATGTAGACAAAACTGTGTTTGCTGCCTGTTTTGCACTTATACACGCCTTGAGACCAGTAACAGGGTGACTCTTCTCATTATCAAGCTAGATTGGATCTTTCAAGGGCAGGTCCGTTTGAAAAAAGCGTGTGGGACAGCTTGGTGTGATCGATAGTTGGTGAAGAAATGCCCAGTGTTGTAATGATGCAAGAGTCAAGCAACACCTAGTACTGGTCCATTCGTGATCGAAGTTCTTGGATGTTTAGCTATATGTCCAGTCACAACTGCCTGGATATATAATTTTCATGAGCATCAATTCAGTACGACTAGAACTATACGCAAACATTAAAAGTAACCGTTCAGACATACAAAACCCCATTTCGTCGAGGCACACAAGATTAAACAAAACCCGACAGCCAAGAAAATCTCCTAGGCCTGCACTCAACCGCAACATCCTTCGTCAGCACGCCCCGAACCACATTAGGCTCTCCTTGGTCTCAATACCTAGTTACTCGGACCACCAGATCCCTTCTTCTTGTTATTTTTCTTCTTGTTCTTCTTGCCTGGCTTATTGTCGCTAGAAGTTGCCGATGCCTCCTGAGCGTCCGACGTGTCCGGCACATCTGGGGTTTCGGCCGCCTCTGATGATTCCTGGGCATCATCATCCTCTAACTCTGGGGCTTTCCCGAAGCTCTTTGACCCTATTATAGTGTCTTCGTCACTTCCTTTTATGGCGTTGTTAAGCTGCGAAAGCATTGACTTGAGCTCATCCACCTCGTCTCGCAGTTTGCGCACTTCGATCACAGCAGGCTCGTCTTCCACATTGGGTCTGGCGCTCTCGCAAGTCTTGGTCCAACCCTCAGCTTCCATGTCCAGATCCTCGTCAAATTGTTCCCACTCGTGTACCTGGTCGTCATCCTCTTCGCCTCGCGAGCGGTTGTGGCGGATCTTCCGTGCCGTGCGTTTCTCGACCAGGGCCGCTATGAAGAGTAGAGGAGAGTAGAGAACACCCATGACGCAGTCGTTGATAAACTCGTAGGTAGATTTCGGTACCCACCACTCCAGCAAACCAGAAACAACCATCTCAACAAGGTTGAAAGGTGCAATATAGACATTCTCGTCAGGAGCTCGAACGAACTGCATTGTCTTCTGTGCAAACAATGCTAGGTACTCGTCATCGGCATTCTCGTAAATGTCCTCGTAGGCTGAGTTGTACAGTGCAATAAGGATGTTGAGGAGAATGATCTACAGTGTACTGTTAGCTCTCGTTCACGTAACTGCAGCAGTTGGTCTACTTACCATGACAACAAAAGTAAAGCAGTAGTAAAGGATCAAACCAAAGGGGTGCCCAAATTTCTCAAAATCATCAAACTCAGGACTTTGCATGATAGCCTTGAGCATCGACTCAATGATGAACCAGGTGTCTCCAAGGATGTTGTCGTCGGCAATATCCAGACCAATGAATGCCTGGAGGAACCCAACGATGACAATGACGAGCAATGCAAAGAAGATGACAGATTCCTTCATCATAACCTTCAGCACAACCAACATGGCTCCAAAGAAGCGGAAACTATCAAAATAGAGCAAGAGGCGAGACCAGAACATGGGCGCGACAAAAGCTAGCAAATTGTAGCTGAGCTTGTTGTACTCCTTATGCACGTCCTTGTTGTCCCACCATACCAGTCCTATGATGCGTAAGATGAGAGATGCAGTCAAAAAGGCATACAAAATGAAGTTGAAGATGTTCCAAAATCCCAGGATATGATAACCAGCCTTGTAGTACTTGAGACACTCGTCGCAGACATAGGCAAAAGTAAAGACGTAGAGCGCAATCTCAGCACCATCAAGCACTCCTGACGCGTTGGCAGTGTTGATCGCAGCCGTGTACAGAGCCAGGTAGATGACCGAAAAGAGTAGTTGGGCGGCATTCTGGTAGCGAGGAGCGCGCATGCGATCGGGATCCATGTGAACGAGGAGGCTAGTGTTGTCTTTGTCCTTGTAGTCAACAAATTCGGACGGGTCATCTTCGTCTTGTACCAGCCAGCCGCGCCAAAGATATGCAATACATTTCTGATAGCCAGAGGAACCAATGACTCGAACAGCATGTAGATCTACAGCTTTTTCAATGACATTGGTAGGAGCAGTAGGGACCTGGTCAATGATGAAAGAATAGCGACGAAGAAGAACGTGATGCAGCAGGTATTCCATATCCTCTTCGCCCTCGATGCTAGTTAGGGTTAACAAATAGATACTATCAATGGAAGAAATGATGTTACTTACATCTGTTTTGCAATGACGCCACAGGCGGTAGCACGAAGGTCGTGAAGGTCAGCATCCCACAGCTCGACGATCGCTTCGCGCTTGAACCATCGCATGTTAACCAGCAGAGCATAGACCTATTGAGCGCAAACCAAGTCAGCTTAAGATATTGGAGATCGATAGAGCAAGGTAGACATACAACACATGATTCATATCGCTGGCCACCCGCTTCCTTGGCCGCCTGGACAACCTTATTGGTGATGACAGTGCTATGGGATCGCGTAATGGCGCTTTCTTCAAGCTCGCAAGGAACGCATTCGCGAACCAAATGTCGTAGTCGCAGGCAAACCTTCATAACCTCGTTCGGTGGGGTAGCAGACGAAATGTTTTGGTTCCGATGATGAGGCAGAACTAACGATTGGTTAATACAATGGCCACAGGCAGATGATGACTACTACAAAATGAATAGACATACGGGCTCTTTCCTCCTCATGAAGCCAGGCCTGGCGGCTCTCATTGGTACCATTGCCAAAGAGGCCCTTGAAGCGCCCCCAAGTGCTACTTCTAGGCATGATGAATGCTGCGAGCCTGTAGCTCTGGTAGCGTCTTGGATGTAGAGGGTTTTCTCGATATGCCTTGTCGCAATAGTTGCGCTGGAAGAGCAGACAAGGGGATTTCTTGGTGGGCTTGGTGTCGCGTATTGCCTTGCAAGCTGCTCAATTCAAACAAAACAATGCTGTGTCGCGACAGATCGAGCTAAATTTGGATCAGGAAGCGCTGCTCTTGAAGCCGTCCAACGATGCTGTCTCAGAGGGATCTTTGTACAGCAATTGACGGCTGATTGCAGCTTGCGAGAGTCAACCCTACCTCAGACAATGCGGCTCGGAGTGTGATGAAAGATTGAGAATCAAGGTCCGTGGTCTAGCTCATTCCAAGTTCTCTACTTCGGCGTTCCCCAAGGTTCATCCCATTCGGATTAGCTGGGGGAAGGAGCTACTTTTGCGACTGCGATGACGTCGCGAGGACTAGCAATTGGTCCACAAAACAGCGGAAAGGCCCGTGCTTTTGCTCCATGTTGAGAGCTTGTTTCCCTTTTGTTTTGCTTGCAGTATTCGCGGGGCGCGCTAAGCATTCGAGCCGATCACATCGATGATAAGCAACGCGCTTCCTATTTGTCTTATTGTATGAATAGTTCTGCTTGGCAACATGCTAATTTAAATGGAAATTTTCTGTTTTGCACGCAGCGGGCAGGTAGTGACACTGTTTGGCAATCTCGATGCTTCAAGACTCCTAGGATTAGCCATATAATAGCGTCTCATATCCTGCAAGTCAAGAGGGGTTGCCGTTCCAGACCAGGTTTTTTCTTGGTTTGCGTACTCCTCTGCTCCACGGAAACCTTGGTCAATGCTGAATCAATGATCCAATACCACCCAGGTGGGAATGAACGCGATTGCTTTTAAGAAAAACCAATATGAACTTCAGAATCGCTGTGTTTTTTTTTGTTTGACCAGAAGTCTCTGCAAGCTTGCTGAAATTAAATCAACCCCCTCTATTATTGGTTCTATCAAGAATTCAGTGTATTCAAGGGGTTTAGGCTCAAGTTCGACATGGCATGATTCTGCACTGCAATTCACGTTAATGTTCCTGGGAAAGCCGACAGCCGTTTTCTTCGAATAGATTATTATGCTCATGCAGCATGTCCAGTGTTTTGAGTATTCACAACAGACGTCAATCAATAACATTGAATTATCGTCCTGACTGTCCGATTTGGTTACACTACCTGATGGCGTTTGTCGGCTGCTCTCTGTCGTGGCCAGTATCTGCATATCGCCAACGCATCAACTGAGGTGGTAACAATTTCTACCAATGCATTCACTCGTTATAGAGGATGCCAGAATAGATAATCGGGAAAACACAAGCACCGCATATGGGTTGTTGCAGTAAGCAATCCATCTCACCAGCTTTGGCTCTGTCATTTATCGTATTCATGACCTTGACATTGCATCAATACGAGCGGGGTCAGTCGATGAAGACTATTTCTATTGCCCAGGTCGCACTCAATATTTGATATTGCGAGCGGCTGTCACCGAACGCTTTTGCTCAGATTCGATATCGGGCATCTGAGACAACACAGAGCCTCAAAACTCTTCTTTCAGCCGGAAAGTCCGGTGTAATCATCCACACCTCAGGCAACCTGTCGCTGATGTTGGGGGTTGCCTCCCGGTCAAGGACTGGCGACCTACTTCTGGCAGGCCATGGACAAACGTTTGCTCATTGGATGATAAAAAGGTGAGGCGGTTGAGGTGCTTGTGAACGCCGTGTGCTGCCATTCAATTTTTTGAGGGCTCAAGAAACAGCTCAGCCCGCCACAAGCCAAGTTTGTGAGAGACCTCCCAACATCAACAATAAATTCCGTCTTTATGTGGTGGAAGCTTGCTCGGATGCCGTTGTCTGTAGTGATACCTTCGGCTGACATCCACACACCAAAGTTGAGGCTGACGGACTGAAGATCATCAACTGTCAGTTGGCTATCGGCGTGTGAAAACCCCAGACCCACTATACTTAGCGCCTTTTTGCGGAACACTAAGGTAGCGACTTGCCCGGTGTGAAGTGTAAGAAGACGTCCGTCTCGTCCGTCTCCAAAAGTCGTGTGATAATTCCTGATGGCGACACGACCAAGCCGTACTGAATGTCCTACAGGACTTTCTACATGTGTAATATCAAGGACTATACTTTTCTCTGGCTGCCTAATATCATGATACTAGATGTCATTCGTAACCATTCCTTTCATAGCCGATGGGCGGGCTTACCAAATCCAGTGTCATATGCAGCTCAGGGATCAACGAACAAATGATGTGGTGGAATACTGCTGCTGAACCGTATTTGTCCAATCAACTCCCAAAGACGAATGTTTTTCGAGATGTACTTGCATTTCTCTTGTGGCTGTTCCACAGGTGGTGCATGGCCTCTTTCGCTGGCTAGGTTGTCTGTGAATCAGTCTGCCTGATGACTTACCTACAACATGTGCTGCCACTCTTCACTGCCTTATTATCTATGCAGTCTGAGGCGCAGCTTTTTCTTGCAATGAAGCTTCCTACTTCCTTATTCACCACTTGGATCGCTTCTTACTCTTAAACACAGTCTCATCCTGATTTCACTCTCTTCCTGCAGCAATCTATTCGACTGCGCATCCAATATTCCGAATCTAACATTTCTTGACGATAAACCACTCAATAAGACAACTTTCTATCGACTATTCCTGCATCTTCTACTGTAGGATCAAACGGACGGATTCTGCTGGCCAAACAGAATAACCCAAACAGCACTATTTTGACCCTCGCGGCATCGTCGCGCCCTATTATTTCCCGCTCGATACCATCCGTAGTGGGCATCAAACCTCATACACTCTGCGGACAATCTTATTATCAAGGGTCTGTTTGGTTCAACGACTTCCTTTATCTATAATCATCAAGGTTGTCCTCCCGCAGACAAGACCTGGGAACCAATCCCTAGTCCCCTTCGATCGAGATTGACTTAACTTCGACCTTCCACCCCAAGAGCTCTATCTAGCGCCGGATGAGTGAAGATAGACTGTAATCGTCAGACTTCAGCTTTTCCCCTGTCATCTCTTTGTCTTTACGACACGATCAAGTTTGGGATCCATCATAACCCACACAACAATCCGCGAACCGACATATAATTGCCTCGGAGTCCGCCCTGTTCAGTCTCTTTGAGTCAGCCTATCATTGTACAAGATGGAAGATACGGATTCAATCATCCCAGCGGACCACCAAAGCAGCCCAAAGCCTACTGCCGAGTCCACTCAACACCAAGCAGCGACCAAGAAGACCAAGGACACAGGCTCGACAGGTCCTGCGGCAGGGTCCTCTGAGCCAGTGGAACAGTCCTCTAAGAGCAATTCAATGTCGAAGAAACGCCGTCAGCAAAAGAAGAAAGGAAAGGGCAAGGGTACCAAGCCAGCATCAGACCAGGAAGATGCCGAGAGTCCTGGCGCTTCTGATGGAGAGGCAGACTTTAACTCAGATGATGATAAAGCCCGTCCCGCCACATCTCAATCTTCTAAAAAGCACATGGGTTTGAAGAGCAAGGACAAGAATAGGAAACGACCCAAGAAGTCAGTCAAGCAGAAGGTTGCTAAGAAGACCAAGCAGAAGAAGAAGGGCAAGAAACAGGCTGACACCAGTTCTGATTCTGGATCCGACACCGATTCGAGCTCCGACTCTGATTCATCCAACTCTGGGTCTTCCTCCAGCGATGAGGCAGAGAGCAAGGGTGACAAAAAGGCCTCTTCAAATCTTAAAAGCCAGTTCAAGGCTCTGGAGCTCCAATTCTCTCAGCTCCAGCATCAACTGGCCAACTCAAATGCTTTGGCCTCTTACGGCACGTCAGGCTATCCATACTCTTTGCAATATCCTCAGTACCCCGGCAATTCACAAATGGCTGGTTTAGATCCCTTCACTGCCGCTTCTGGGCGTGCTAAGCGTGGCCCTCCTAGGGGATCGCCGAGACTACCTGAACCCCAGAGCAGCGATCAAGACAACGACACCAGTGACCGCAACTCTGAAATAAAGAAGGGCAAGGACAAAAAGTTCAAGCATCCTGCCTTCAAGCGAGTAGATCAAGTGTGGGATAACCACATCCACAACTACAAGCTACAGGACACAGCCGATGCAGATACTGATTCCCAGTATGAAGACTTCATCTTCCATGTTCGGAGGACATTTGATTGGGAGGGTAAGTATCGGACAACTGTTGTCGACATCAGAAGCAAGCTCCTTCGTGAGTGTTTACAAGACGTCATTGGTAATGTCGAGGGCATCAGCCTAGTGGACGAGATACCCAAAGTCAGCCCCAACCTCCTATTTCTGTATGTATTTGAATACCTATTTCTCTGTAACTCCTCCTAACATCTTTGTTTAGATACCTGGAAGACATGCGCGATCATCTCAAGGCGCTGCGACAAGCCGAGCCCGCTGGTGAAACGAAGAAGGCTCGCAAGAAGAACAAAGAGCGACTCAAAGAAAAGAGAAAGCATCTCAAGGTCATCATTAAGTATCTCGACCATGATTTCGAAATCACAAAGGAGAGTCTCTATCCCATGCTGGAGAGTGGTCTCATCACATTCGACTTGCTCTGGGCATTGTGGAAGCCGAACACCCTAGCCTACACGACAACCTACGGAAGCACAAGCGAGCCTCGAGTTTTCAAGGTTGAAATGGCACAGCTTCATCACAGTATCATCAAGGGGAGCTTCTATTTCGTTGATGGAAAGTACTTTGAGTTCGACGGGAAACGCTTTGGCCATGGCAACCTGTCAGTAGAGATGGAGGAGTTCCAAGGTGCCAAGAAAATCACCAGCCTCGCCTGTTACCCGTTGCAATATCACCAGAACGAAGAGAAGCTCCGCAGCGATTTGATCGAACGAGGCAAAAAGTTCGTGTCGCTCAGCGGTGTCCACTACAAGAGTTACCAGGGGATTGCTTTCATGAAGCGTAAGAAAGGTGTTGTCATGAAGTTCAACATTCAACCAAGCAGGGTCATGATTGATCCAACCATTTTCCGAAGAATCAATCCCAATTACAGCGTCTCTGTAGTCAAGCCCAAGGATCATGACATTCTCTCTGATGATTCAGATTCAGATTCAGACTCGGATAATTGCAGTGCCTGCTCAGACTCTGAGGATGGAGAAAAGGTAAAGTATGTCACCAAGGTATACAAAAACTCAGATGGTGGTGTGAGGATGGTTAGAATCCGCAAAGACATGATTGAGGATGAACCGAAGTCAGAAGAACTTGACAAGCTTCCCTCTAAGAGCACAGAAGGAGAAGACGAAGAGATAACGGACGACCTCGAGTTCACTGACGAAGAATATCTCATTGCCTCGCCAGTGGTTCTTGGGTTCGCCTTTTCGGAAAAGCAGTGGCTTGAGCTTGCTGTCTCCGGTGTTAATGACATTCAATGGAACGAGAAGGCCTGGGATTCACTGGTTCTCGAGGACGGTACCAAAGATCTGATCAAAGCTCTTGTCAAGTCACGAAAATACCATGCGGCTAACACCATCGACGATGTTATTCAAGGCAAAGGAAAGGGCCTTGTCAGTAAGTTGAACCATTTGGGCGCCTTATCATGGAAGAAGCTAACGCTTTGACAGCTGTTTTACACGGACCTCCTGGAACTGGCAAGACGCTTACGGCTGAGGGTATCGGCGAGCTGCTCAAGTGTCCGCTGTATATGGCCTCTGCGGGAGAACTAGGTACGGACTCGCGCTTTCTCGAGGCAGAATTACAGAAGATATTGGACATTTGCCATGCCTGGGGTGCCATCCTCCTTCTGGATGAAGCAGATGTTTTCTTGGAGAAGCGCAATATGCACGACATCCACCGCAATGCACTAGTGAGCATCTTTCTCCGGCAGCTGGAGTACTTCCAGGGCATCTTATTTCTCACTACCAATCGAGTAGAGGTGCGTATCTGACATGGCTCGACTTTCTTAATGCCCAATTGCTAACCTAAAGGTGCTCAAAGACATTCGATGAAGCATTCCAGTCTCGAATCCACATTGCACTCCGATACGATAACCTCGACTCCAAAGCGAAGCGAACCATCTTCAAGATGTTCTTGGACCGTGTGCAGAAGCTGGGCAAGCTGGAGGTGGAGCCATTGACAGAAGACGACATGAACATTCTCTCGAAGCAGGACCTCAACGGGCGCGAAATCAAGAACGTGGTGGGCTCAGCTCAGGATCTCGCCGTTAACAAAGGCGAGGCTCTCAGCATGCGCCACATCAGGCAGGTTCTCGATGTGCATGCCAAGTTTGGACAGGATCTAAAGGGCGGCACTGGTTATGAGGATGCCATGAGGAGCTACTTTTAACGAGGCGTTTTCGGCGTCTATTGGCGTTAATGAACGTCCACTCAAGCGGTTGATGGGATATTGGACTGGGTGTCCGTAAAATTTCCGAGACTGAAATAAGCTTAAGCTAGGTAATATCGACTACGCCAGCAAGAATGATGCTACTTTTTGATCTGCTGATCTACTTCTAAGCCTGTGGTGAATCCTGTCGTAAAAGTCGCTTTGCCAAGTCTCATCTACTGGCACGACGATCGATCCCAATTCGCTTACCCCTTTCTTAGCTACAGCATTGGAGATTAGCATTGACCAATCTCGCTCATCAAGACCCTGGAAGGTTATCTGCGCAGCAGCATTGGCTGGTAAGCCACTCATCGTTACATCTCCAGATGAACCTGGTCTGGGGACGACATCTACATATGTATTGATGCGCGTGCCGGAAATAGTAACAGCAACTTGGAAGCGGAGAGTCTCCACATAAAACATATATCTACCCAGGTACATAGTAATATAATATTGGGAAGGATTCAACGAGCCGTACGATGCTTACGATAGGTACCTACTAGAAATACCTACTGTACTTTGGCAATCGAGCTGTCGGCCTTGGCTCATCATGGGCTTTGTTCTTCTTTTCTCAAGTGCTTTGACGAGCAAGAAAAGAGGGCAGAGACGCCCAAGTCGCAGAGAGAGACAAAGATGTCAGCTGGTATGTTGGTGCGTTGCAGAGGGTAATCAAGGGAGCATGAAGCTGGAGTCAGTTGCTTATTTGTTTACTGACTGATAATTTCCAGAGCCTTGGAAGTTACAGCGCATTAGAGGTCGGATGGTTCCCTCTTTCAGGAGTAGGATGATTAAAGTATACATGGATGGCCGACTAGGTAGCGTCCCCTTGTTACCGGGGTTGCGAGCAGCCCTTGTTTATTCGCTTTCCGTAATAGGCAATCAGGGAGAAGGGCTGTTGAGGTACAGTACGTTGACCAGCTCTATCTAGAAGGTTTAGAAGATCCGAAATTTCAAGAATACTATCAATTTTGGTTTTGTGCGATTTCTTTAAGAGATAACATTCCTTTGTCCCTATTTACTGTCATAAAGAAAAACAGATCATTCCATTAAACAATGCGTTTCATGGTCCGTTCAATCCGTGGAGTGTTCTGCCACTTCCCACCACCTGCTTGATCGAGATATCTTAGGCCAGGCCTGCTTCTCTCGAGTCAGGCCAAACCCCTCCCCTGAGACGTGAGTGGCTGGTTTGTCTCATTTCCACAGCCCCCAGGGACCATGCCAAAAACTCGACGGCGTCTCTGTCCGGTGTCATTCCAGTGCGGGAAGCGAAAGTGGCTTACGGTACCGGCTGTTTGATTTGATTATCTTGTCTTGTTTATTGTTTGGAAAGGAGGCGGCTGCGGCTGCGGCGTGAAGGTCGTCCGGGGCATAGAGGGACTGATGAATGGGTACAGGACTACGAAACACACCAACGACGGATCGAACGGTGAGAAAGAAGGCGCCGCCTCTAGCGAATGGGACTTTGACATGGAGATGGGACAAACAAGGTTTGGCTGTTGCGGAAGCGATTCAACGTCCACGTCGGTCTGCCACAGCGGTTGATGATACTGGTACAAGCACACACAGCACCCACGCGTACACCTACGCACACGCACTTGGCTTGGCTCTGCAGATGTGGCCCGTGGATTACGATGGCAGCGCTTTACAGCTCACAATATTCGGATCCTCATCGAGCATATCCCCACGCTGCTTGAACGGATCCACGTATCCGAGCATGGAGTCACCGCATTGACGGCAGCTGCCACGACAGACAGCGACTCAGTCATTCACCATTCAATCTCCAAACAATATGCAAGTGCGGGCAAGTGCAAATCAGAGCTGGCAGAAACAAATTGGCCGGCCAAGAACACTAAGAACGTGGCCGCATGTTCCTTTCCATGGCCCTACACTACTTGCTTTTTCCGTACCCGGCGTTTCAACTTTGTCTATCTTCAGAAATCGCCACAAGCTTACAGCATTCATGTTGCTTCTGGAAATGAACAATTTCGTGGTCCTGATGCAGGCAAGCTGCTCATCATTAATCGGAGAGCTAGACAAAGTGATCAGCGATTACCGTCTTTTACCAGCTCCTTTCCGGCCTAGCGTACCGCTGGAACCAGCGCTGCAGTTCTCCGTTCACAGCATCTCCATTGCGAGCCTGCTGACGCGGCCGGCGATCTGGTGTCTCTGGGGGGTTCGGGTTCTGTTCTCTTCGCCTGGCGGTGGACCAGAGAATCACAGAGGCCAGCCAGCTACAGAGGAAGCTGGTTGGCCGTCTCGGAATTGGAGGGTGAGATTGGCCAATCAAACATGCCTGGTACCTGGCAGGGATAATCTCCCTTACCCCTGGGCCCTAGCGGAAGCAGAGCTTGAACTGAAAGGGTGGTGGGCATGGCGCTTCGATGTGAATGGACCCGGTAGCTTGTTAGCGTCGTTTCTGCATTGGCGTTGGCGTTGGCGCCGGTGGAAGCGTTGTCGTCGACCGCGCGCCCACTTCCCAGCTCCACAGCCATCCACGGATGTTGGTAGAGGAGGGATGTGGGAAGCAAGGCAAGGGCAGGGTTGGTTGAACACAAGGGGAAGGACCTGAAGTGTAGGGGCGTGCCAGTGTGTGAATGCAGACGGAAGAACCAGACAGAGACATGGCGGCACCATGTCCATCCACACCACACCACACCACTCATCTCAGGCTCAAAGGACTCGGACACACACCCCCTGCTCCCCTTATAACCCTCATCTCCTCCCCCTTCTGTCTTTCTTTCTATCCCTCTCTCTTCAGTCTTTGGATCACGGCCTTTGCCTTACTGTCACTCATTAACAACGCTTCGCGTTAACAACACTCTCTTAAACCAACTTGTCCAACTATCCTTATTTCAAAAAGGCAAACGGAAGTATTCCGGAAATACAACCAAGTACGAAAAGCAGCTTCTGTTTCGAAAAGATATACACAATGAAGGTCTCCGCCGCTATCTTCCTGGCTGCCGCCATCGGCGCCTCTGCCCACCCTCACGCTCACCAGCGCGCCCACAACCGCCGCGAGTACGTCGTTGCCAACAAGCCCGACTACAGCAACGTTGATGTCAGCGGTGTCGACTTCAGCAAGGTCGACTACACAAACCCTGACCCCAAGTACACCGCCGATGCTTCCGACGCCGGTTCCAAGGCCGACGCTGGTTCCAAGGCCGCTACCACTTCCAAGGTGGAGGCTCCCTCTCCTGCTGTTCCCTCTGCCGATGCCGGTTCCGAGAAGAGCGCCCGCCCCAAGGGTAAGGGCAAGAAGCACAGCGGCAAGAAGCACAACTCTGGCTCCAGCTCTGGTAGCTCCGGCTCCGGTTACAAGGCTTTCTGCAATGGCAAGAAGGCCAAGCGTGCCACTCTTGAGGACATCGCCGCTACTGGTAACACTGGTGTTCCCGGCAACTTTGGCTGCAACATTATGACCGTCGACTCTGATGTCGCTGACAAGTACGACTACGTCACCACCTTCAAGAACTCCGCCAGCACTGAGAAGAACTGTGTCTGCTTCAACAAGATCGGCCCCAAGGGTCTCATTGACGGCTTCTGGAAGAACAACGAGGCCATCTCCTTCACCGTTCCCGCCTCTGGCTCTCAGGTCGTTGCCTTCGACGAGGACTCCCAGGGTGGCTGCGTCTGCGCTGGCGGTGACATTCCCACCACCTCCATCGGCCAGTGGGCCGGTACCTGGCTCGAGTTCGACTTCGGCAGCAAGCGAAACAAGGGCTGGTCTGGTGCTGACGCTTCTTGCCTCGTCTCTGCCGCCTCCAAGGAGAAGATTCCTGGTCTCCGAGTCTGTGGAGACGGCACCTGCTCCACCATCAACCCCGGTGGCACTGGCACGAACGCCTACCTCGCCGGCATGGAGGATGAGGATGGTGTTGGTCTCAACCTTGCTCCCGGCAAGGCCCATCTCACTGTCGATATCGACTACTCCTCATAAGCTATCTCTTAGCTTGGGGTTTGGTCTCCTCATGAACCTAGCCTCTGCGTAAACTTGATTTTTTTAGAATGGGGCTGGTTCTATCAATACCTGGTGTTTACGGTGCGCGGGATTTGCATGTTATCTCTGATGACTCCATCTTGGATTACTAGCTTTGGGATCTTATTTATTATATCTTCTATTTTATAT